>JARWCS010375192.1:0-10117 GCA_034783895.1 Geukensia demissa
TTATGCAAATCCAAGGGGTTAAAATGGGCAGTTTAAGGGGCATTTTGCCCAAAACAGGTATTTTTGTGAATCGTTATATAATACCAGATATCAAGGTGTAATTTGACACCGGTTTAAAATTTGACCCAAACCTGTCATTTAAAGTAATATTAACAACATTTCCAACATTTTAAGCCTATTTTTGGTACATTGTATTGACAAACAAAGACTCTGAGACAAACAACAGCCATTGGCATGATTGGAGTAATTTTTAATGTTAAAATTTAAATTAAGATGTAATTTTTTTTCCTGACATAGCTATACTTAATAAATCTGACGTTTTCAAGCCAAACATTTCTTGCATGTTAGTTTTTCAAAGTATAAGATTAACAGAGTTGCTTCATTTTTTTATTGATTATAAAAGTAAATCATCGTGTGTCCACTAAAACATCCTGAAAATATCACTTCTGGAATCTTAATTAACAATTAGCATTTCATGTATTACTTTGAAAGATGTTTTAAATAAACAATTAATACAATCATATACATAAAAAAAAATTACATGTAGTTAAGATCAGACAGGATGATCTGATGATCAGTAGCAGTAAGCATGTACATTGTAGAAAGAAGTTTTGTTAAAAACTCAGCAATGATTCAATTGTTCAAGTATATTGATGTCATTGAGGTGTATGTGCAGTGTAGCTATATATAAATAAAGTATCTAAAAATTGCATCATCATGTAACTTTATGTTGTACGGAAATAGTTTAGGCCCCCTTAAGGTACATGGGCATTAAATTTTATCCTCTTCTGTAAGGGTGTTCATCTGTACATCCATCGATTTTCACCAAAGATTTCTCAGCTTGTTTATGTTGGATTGATCTGAAGCATTATCAGAATGAGTTGTACTGAGTTTCAGGTCTGTCATATTCAACTTCCTGTTTGCCAGAGCTTGACATGTCCCATAGATGTATTCTATGTGTTTGTATTAGATATGATGGTCCCATTGTTTCCTATACATGTGTATATTTATTAAAATTTTTTGTAGAGCCACAGTCACCTCTACCAAAACTACCAGCCAGAAAGAAGTTCCAGAAGGTAGATCCAACACATGGTGATGAACCTCTTCCTCCAGGTTTGTTTTCGTATTCATGGTGTATGTATTAATAGAAAATGTAAAATGCTCCTACTTACTTGGTCTCTTTGAATTGCCATCTTTAACTGAGAATATTTAAGGGTGTCTAAAGTTATATTGAAGAGGCATATATTTTAGGCAATGGTTTTCAAAGTTCACAATAAGACTGTGTCAAAAAATAATATCTTTTTCTTGCCCTAGTGCACCTTAAAAAAACAATAGCTAGATGTATATATAATACTTTAAATAATTTTGGAAATTTTTGCAATTGCAAATGCATGCAAGAAGTGGATCACACTGATCCTGCACTTAATGTCAATGAAGTCATAAAGTAAAATATTGTGTTTACTGTTATCTACGGGTATATGAAACTAATGGGTCAGTAGGTAGGGAAATATTTTTTCTCTCACAATTTAGATAAAAACATCAACATTATCAGGTGTAAATGTATATACAGGTACTGTGTGTTTTGCTGTTATAACACAGTATTAATTTTTGAAGGGCTGTGTCAATCAGGTTTTGAAAGGTTCCATCCACTTTACACTTCTTGAGAAATAGTAGCCATGTCAAACTGAATATAGCTTTCAACATGTCATTTCTGTTGCAAAAAGTATTTTGACTGAGATGGATAACCAAAAAAGCAAAAAACCAAAGTAGACAAAGAGATTGCAACAGACTGGAAAGTGTAAAAAGAGTTTATAAATAAATCTTTTCAGAAATATCTTGAAAAAGCAAGGAAAATGCACAGTTGGCTGGAAACAGCAAACAATTTTTTTTTTAATTTTTGGCCTAAAGAATTTTTCTTGAGGAAGTAGGGAAAATATCTATGTCATATACATGTATGATTAATTTATTTATAGCATAGTTTTGGTAATAACTGTGAGTGAGACAACTTCAACTGCTTAAAATATGTTTTTGTGTATGTTACATAGTAGAGGCACACATTATTCATGCCAGGTCTGAAGTGGTTGAGATATTGCAACTGTTTAAAATAAGACAGACTTTATTGTAGGTTGGGAGGCTAGGGTAGATAGTCATGGTAGGATATTCTACATAGACCACATTAACAGAACAACGACATGGCAGAAACCGTCAAGTGGACAAAACACGGTCCAGAGACGGCCAACGATAAGTTCAGAACAAAGACAGCAGCTAGATAGAAGGTATGCATTATTAAACAATGTCCTGTGATGGATTTCATAAAGAATTATAAGTCTACAATTGATTATAAGTTTTTACATCACAATATTTTTTTACTGTTACATCCTTACACACTTACAATTAATTTCGATCTTGGGACTCTTTGAGTTCCAGACTTTTAAGTTATAAGTGAAAACGAGTCGTTTTTGTGTGGAAAACTCATGAAATTAAATTAAAAGAGTAATTTTTCTTTCGAAATAAATTTGATGCAAAATGTTTTCTTTTTTTGTTTGTAAACTTACATACCACATTGTAAATATATTTAATTTGTAATCCCCGAGACACCCTTGTCAGGTGGTGATGTACGGGAGTATGTAAAATCCTGACTATAAAAAAAAAATAAAAAGTTTTTGTAAAAATTTTGACATTCTGCATTTAACAATAAATGAGTTATAAGTAATAAAATCATGTTCTTATTGATGGACAATCAAATACTGAAAATAGTTTTTCCCACCCACAGAAGAAAAAAGTATTTTATATTGATAAGTCAAAATGCACAATTGGAAAATATGAATAAAGTTACTCAAAAGTTTTGAAGAATTTGCTGCCAAACATCATTTAACAACACCTTTAGAAAAATTACAGGCAATAAATTACAATTTTGAAGTTTTCTAGAGAAATATTTGTTTTGACAGATATCAGAGTATACGTCGAACAATTCAGCAACGTCCTGAACCAGAACAACCTAGTATTGATAGCACCTCCTCAGGGGGTAGTGATACTAGTCCTCAAACATCTGCCCAGGCCAGAGTACCGCCTCCACCTGTCATGCCTGTAGCCCCAATGCAACAACCTATCGTACAAGAACAAGATGATGGCAGACCTCCAGCAATCAAGTTCTTACTCAGGACAGATTTCTTTCCACTTTTACAGCAAAATGATGTAAGTTTTTGATTGCTCTGGGTTTTTTTATCTGATAGTGAGAAAAAAATGATTATGGGGATAATGTTAATTGGAAACCAAATTTTACAACACATGGAAACTAGTCTTTTTGATTATCTGTCACCATTTCAACTGTTGAAATTGCCTTGTCAGCTTGCATCATTTCTAGTTTCACCTCCAATTAACCATGCAATCAGCAGTTTTAGAGTACAAGTTCCTGTTCAGAATTTTTTAAAATTTGTTTCGGCGGCAAAATTTATTACAAGGTTTTTTTTCCCTTGAGGCAATAAATATAAGAATAGGAGAACAAATTGTCAAATACAATTTGAACGAAATTGAACAGAGAGGGGCCATTGTCTGAGAACCAGACATGTAATTTATTTGGCCTTACAGAAAATTTTATATAAATATTCATATATTTTTTTCCTTTCAGAGGGCAATGGCAGAATATAACAAAAATGGTACATTGAAGCACATGATCCATAAAATACGCAGAGATTCCAAAAACTTTTATAGGTAAGAACAGAATATGACATGGTGAGAAAATCAGTCACATGGATTTATGAGCTTTATTATTAATAATAATCATGTTTTTTGTAAGAACAATGAAGACTTAAAATCATTGGGACTGTCGCTAGAAGTTTTATATATATCATCAAATAATGCACATTTTGAAGAAGTACCAGTACATCTATAATTATTGTCAGAAACAGATTTGTCACCTAATGCACCATAGATATTTTTTAATCAAATTCAAGGGTCGGAATCTTTCAGCAACAAAGTTGTTAATGTAAAATTTCATTTGACATAACAGTCGCAGTATTATTGGCATGTACATGTACTTTTTAAAATTCACTTTTTTTTGGAAAGTCATATTGAAAGGGAACTACTTTGTTTATATAGAACTTCTTTCACATGCCGTACACATACTTATTTATGGCAATAATGGTTTCACATCTACATTAAACAAAATGAATTGCTTATAATGGTGAAATTGATTTGTAGCTACTTATGAAAGAAGAAATTTTTAAGCAGAGATAGTCGATATGTCACTTATTAATGCTGTTTTCCTAATTCTAACAGAGGATTTTAAATAAAATGAAATCAAACTGCAGTTCTGAATCTCTTAGATGTTCATGGAAAGGACGAGGGTCGTTAAGGCCCATTTTTGACCCAAGAATTTGGCTAAAAAATGGTGAAGAAAGTAGAATTCATCCATTGATTGACAAAAATGATGCTGTTTTGTGTTTGAAACATGTACATGAGAACAATTTTGGGGATTTTTTTACAGATATCAGCATAATCGGGATTTGGTAGCTTTTGTTAACTTGTTTGCTGATACCACAAAAGACATGCCACAGAACTGGGAAATGAAGTTTGATCGCAGTGGCAAGGTATACCATGGTTAATTATTATGGCATATATAATTTTGATAGATTCTATGGAAACTGAAATATTGCTTAGTGTACATGTACGGCATGTTTATTCATCGAAAACTAGGGTTCCTTAGAAATGAATAAGGTTCCAGAAATTTGCTGAAGTAGACTATTGATTGCTGTTTAGCACACTGATAACAGCTGAATAAATCATTATATTATTAATATAAAATATTTTTGTCATACCAAGGTGAAAATATGGCAGACAAATAATTCTAGTTGTAAAGAAATGATTAAATATCACAAACTTTTGTCCCCATACAAGAACACAGCATTCTAGCTATTTAATTCTGTTGACAATGATTGAGAATATGCAGACAAACAAGGCATTTTTACTTAAACAGTCTGATTATTATTTTCATATTCATTGTTCTGTAAAATTAATGCATGAATAATTCCCAGTTAATGGATCTTTTTCCCTCTCAATTCAATTCTTCAATTTTTCAAAATTTTACTAGCAACAGACAATAATATTTTTGAAGGTTCAAAATTAATTGACATTGTAAACCATGATAATTATTTTTTAAGTCTTCAAATCAGTTAAAATTTTATTATTCTGCTTCATGAGATGTTACAAATTACATGTATAAATTTAGTATTATCAGAAAGACTTTTACAGAACATTTGTCATTTTCTAGATGTTTTTCATTGACCACAACAAAAGACTAACGACATTCCTAGATCCCAGATTGCCAACAGATGTCCCTCCGATCAACACAGATTTCTTACATACATCACTCTTTAGAAATCGTGGTGCTCGTACTGTAGAGGATTCACCAAGAAATCATAATAAAGTAAGCCAACTTTACAACTGCATATGATTTTAAAAATTTCATTTATTTATTTTTTGTCTTCATTGGTTTTTCCAAAAACTAGCATACTTTAATAAATTCAGTGGTTTTAAAGATTTCCAAAAAAACCTTAAATAGCTATTTGGTATAGAAGTCACTTTCAGATCTTATTACAAAGACCAAAAATCTACATATTGAGGTAAAATAAGAGAGCCTTCTGATTCCATCAAGCATTTTATTTCTTTTAAAATCCTTATCTTAGCAGTAGGGAATGCAAATTAAACTTTCAATTCTGGATTTATTTTGACATTAGTAGTCAACATTTTTTTGTCGAAGTATAAATATAGTTTATTAAGATTTTTATATGCATTATTTGTTTTTTTAGGCTGCACATCATCCCAGATCTCATCAACCAGATGCTGATATCCCCACCAGTAAGTGTTTCAGTCAAAAATGTTACAAACACCATTATTACTGGTATTTAAGTAGCCATAAATATGAGGAGAATAATGAATATACATATGATTCAAGGAATATAGATACATTGCTGAACAACAGAATCTTGATTTTTAAGTACCTACATTCTATACCGGCAAAAATGCCACCCATGTGACACATGTGAATGAGACGAAAAATGCCACACGTGATACGCATGTGGTAACACACATGTTTCACATGTGTGTCACGCATGTAAATTTACGCATGTTTCACGTATGTTTTTAAGTTGGAATATAAATTGATTATAAATAAGGTATTTGGGTGATACGTTCCACACAAGTGAAACGCATGTGAAATGACACGCCTGTGACACATTCGTGCCACGCATGTATCACATATGGGTCACATGTGTGAAACATGCGTGACATGCATGTGAAACATGTGTAGACAGGCATGTGACACGTGTGGGAAATCACATGTGACACGTGCGTGTCACGCATGTCTCACATGCATGATTTCACACACGTGTCACATGCGTGGCATTTTTACCTTAGATGGAATCATTACCTATTAAGGATATAAATTAAAAATGATCCAATGAATCTCGCTGTTCCATTTAACAAAATTATCTACAATTGTACAAATTCAACGTTGTAGTCAGACTATTTAAAACTCACTTTTGTTCAGATTAATACACACTAATGCGGTACAGATATAAATAAACTTGTCTTTCCTCATGTTTATTGACAAGATATACTATGTTTGATGACATCTCGTGTTGAAAAAAATCATTTTTAGAAAAACTTAATCTCTATATATCTATTTTTCTTGACAATTTTATTATTTTTTTTATAGCTTATAATGAAAAAGTCGTATCATTTTTGCGGCAGCCAAATGCAGCAGAACTTTTAAAAGAAAAATACCCAGCCTATGCAAGTTCTTCTAAATTACGAGACAAGGTCGGCAAAATACAAGCAGGTGGTACTGAGGCTTTAGAGAGAATGTGCAATGACCTAGATTTAATTCTTTTGTTAAGGTAAGTTTAGTGTAATAACAACAGTAAAAGTTTTATATATGCTGTCAAAAAATTACTGTTACCTTACCAGGCTTATTTTTATGACAGTCTTAAAAAAAAAATCATGTCTCAATCCAAACTGTGCATTTTTGTTGGTCAACAATATACTACAGCAAGTACATGTATATCAGGCTTTCATTTGCAGTATTTATCTCATATTAAAGTAGAACCCATATCTCAGGGATAATTCTTATGAAATAATGGACATTGTTTAAAAATAAAGAATAAGAACCTAAAATTATTGTGTTTTTATTAATTTTTCTTATAATCTGTCACATTATTTATCTAGCATTACTGAGAACAAAATTTTCCCATGTTGCACCTCTTACCACACAGTTTTACATCATATGCAAATTAGGTTTCAATACACATTTGAAAATAAAAGTAAATACACAATACTACAAATCACAAATTGTTAATAATTTTAAAGACATGGACTTTAACCTGAAATGTTAAAAAGGGTGTTAAACAGTAAGGTATAGGTTATAAAACATTACACACTATGGTATAAATGAGAATGAGACTATGATCTAAAAATGTCTGACAGTAGCTGGCAAAATTTCACAATTCTTGATTCCAACCCTCGACCAATCTGTATTATATTTATAACCCCATTAAGATTTGCTTTAGGATAGTAGTTTGATATTTCATAAGACAGAAAGATGGCAAGAAATATAATGTTAGAACTTTTATGAAGTACAGAAATATGGAACTTTCATTAGTTAACATTAAAAATTGTTTTGCTTGAAAACCATAATCTCATTTGATTGTCATATTTTCTTTCTTTCAGTGTATTTGAAAATGATATTATGTCGTATGTTCCGTCACAGTTACTACAACCTCCACGACCAGATTCCCCTACAGAACCAACTCAAGGCTCACCTAGTAAGTCTTCATGCAGAATTTCTATGAATTTTCCAGTTATTAAAAGGATTTAATATTTGAAAGTATGCGAGGTTAATTTGTGAATTAAGCTTCAAATCCTGTTGAGCTTTTGCAATTCAAAGTTTCAAATGTTCCCGAGAGTCCTGTGATGTACCACAAGCACTGATCTATTGATGATTTCCTCATTTTAAAGAGTCCTTCATGTTAGACAGGCATGTACAGTTGATCTTTTGTAACTTGGATCACCAAAGAAACCAATGGATTGCACCTCCAGTGATTCTGCTTGGTGTTGCTTCTACACTATCAGGTCTTTTGCTTTGTGATGTCAGATTTTCTGGGGAAATCTATCAGTTGATGCATGTTTAAGTAGTGTTCCTAGTGCGTGGATTTTCCCAAACAAGGGACGTCACAAAATAAAAACCTTCTAGTGCAGCAGGGACACAGACAGGAGTGACTGGTGAGCTTAACCCATTATAATATTTGATTAAGAGGACTGCTTGAATAATCAAAGCTTGAGCCAATGAAAACAAGCCTGAATGGACTGAAAAAGAGTTTTAAGGTAACCATGATGATTGAGTTATTATAAAAAAAATTGCAAGTTGGTTATTTTAACCTTTTGATCTTGTCTGATATTTCTAGTATAAGGGGTGCATGAGTCTACAGTGAGGATACTAGAAGTGGTCACCTGACGTTGATTATGATGTCATGATACAACATTATTTTTATATACAACATCATAAATGTCATAATGTCTGGATAAAATTATTATCAGTATTACAGCTCACCCTAATGGGACTGTCTGAGATACTGATGATAATTTCAGTCTTGACATTCAAAATATCTGTTCTTCTATACTTATTGTTTTAACTGCACTATTTACATTACACAAAGGATTACTTGGACTGTTTATGGTCCTATTGTAAAAAATAGTTTCCATTTTATAATTCTTGCTTGTGTCCATTTTATAATTTTTGCTTGTGTTTTCAGATGTACAAAGAGTGAGAGTACATGCACCACAGAAAAGAGATTTTCAAGCAAAGCTACGCAAATTTTACAAACAGCTTGAGACCAAAGGTTATGGTCAAGGCCCTTCAAAATTAAAGTAAGAATAGACTTGTAAAAGGTTGATCAATGGATCAGATTATTAGAAAGGGCATAACCAAAATGCATTCACTCCATTCTAAAAATTGTTTGTGTCTCAAAACTGACCCTACATCTTTTAAGCGCTACACAAGATTTCATTTATTTTGCAAATATAGAACAGTAGATTTCACACATAAAGTAGGGATTAATAGATAGGGACTTAAGATCCATCAGGCAATATTTCAGTGATATTTAGAAAGGGAACAAACTATTTACAATAAAACAATAAGTAGATGTTAAATGGAGGACCATACAATGTTAGAAATTATGACAGCCACTGAAAAATGCAGGATGCATAGAGTAGGAAAATTTTGCCTTGCAACTGACTGCTAGAAGTGTAATGCCATATATCGGTATATAGATATATCATGATACAGTTTGACAAACCTGGTGTACCGGTATAAAATTTTTTCAATACAGTAAAAATTTAGACTATGCACAAACAGTTGCTTAGAATAGTCATTTTCAACATATGAGGCAGTCAAATATATGACAAGAACATGTATTATTATGTGAAAGATCAAGCTGATGCCTCATATCAAAAGATATAACTATTTCATAATGCAGAAAAAGTTTGAAAATAAGATGATGATTCTTAATCCAGTAAGAAACCTGAAGATGATACGCTTGCATTTTATTGACATATCATGATGTGTATTTTCGTTGGCGTTACTCATCCCTACTGGCTGCCCACTTATTTCTCAAAACAAGCTGTCTTAATTGTGCATAAATGGTGGCATTCTCTAAATTGTAATGCCAACATTGTATGCAATATTCTATTTAAAAATTTTGGGTCTGCTATGGTATTTTACTTTCAATGTTAGATTCTATTTTTTTGTCTTTAGATTAATGGTGAGAAGAGACCATGTGTTAGAGGATGCCTTTAACAAAATAATATCAACTCCTAAGAAAGATCTGATGAAAAGTAAACTCTATATTACATTTGTAGGTGAAGAAGGGTAAGCAATAGAATACTATGTTATAAAATTCTATACATTGTTTACATTAGAGGAAGTTCAAATATTTTTTTTTAAAGAAGAATAAATTATATTGGCAGAGATGCAAACAGTTTTTTTTCCTGTCAGACATTGGGGCCTACAAGGTACCAAGTTTTGCCAGACCCATCACATTTCTGTCAGACCTATATTTTCAAT
>JARWCS010375203.1:0-10117 GCA_034783895.1 Geukensia demissa
AGAGGTTACTCCTTGAAATGTACATATAGCATACCTAAATTTTCCATAATTATTTAACATTGGTAATTTTGTATTTTGTCGGGTAGTTGGCTAAACTTCCTAAAATGATTCAAAACTGCCAAATTATTATACATAATACCAAGAAACCAAACAGACATGAATAAATCGTTAAGTTTGAAGATACAATGATGAATTAATTTTTGCAACATTCTGTGGAAAAAAGAGAGCCTAAATACCTCCCCAATCTAAATAATTGGCCTTAAAACATTTTAAAAACTTGGCATTATTTCCAACTTCCCCCATCTCTCTCGTGCATAATGCTGTTGGCTCCATGCTTTAAACTAAAGGTAGTTTTCTGATATCCAAAATGTAACAAATACTAAAAAAAAGATTCTTTTTGTAGTGTGAAAAACATTTTTACCTCGGCAAAATCCTGTAGATATTGGAATTGAAAATAACATTAAAAGCATTTGACTGCAAGAATAAAAAACATTAGGGATAACATCATGGCGTAAAAATGTTCCAGCTCTGCCAACGCGACCTGAACATTTTCAATATATGCTTAACGCCAATAGAAACAGAAAACCTGACGTTTATCGCCCTTGTTTCATACTAATAGCGTAAAGATATCTGCTTGTTTTGTCAACTAATTTTTTGTTCATATATGTAAAAAAAGCAACAGTTTTTTGAAAAAAATCATTATTTATTGAACAGGAATCTATGTTAAAACTCACAAATAAGCGTCTTTAATTTGACACGATCTTTACAAAAACTAACTGCTTAAATTTTGAATATACCAGAATAAGTGTGCCAAATGTGGTATTATAATCAAAATGAACGGTTGAAATGCCTGAAATTGAAAAACAAAGTAATCGCTGAAAATCGCAAAAACATGCATTACAATGACTATTACCACCATACAAAATATTTTAGACAATTTGATGATTTTTAGAAGGTTTAATGAGCTTAAACTTAACACTATGGAAAAACAATGATAGTGTTGCGTTTCTATTGGCAAACAGTATATATCAGAAATGCATAGACTATCACGTTTTATTAAATAGTCCTATAATTTAACCGTAATAACATATTGTAATGTTTGATTTTTAAGTCCAGTGTAGAACACCCATGAGGGAGATCAACTTGCTTAGTCCAAAGAGACAGGACAAATTTTAAACAAACTAAAAAATAAAACGTAAACAAAAGAAACAAAAGCTTAGAATCAATTAATTCCTTTACAAAACAGGAGTGGGATCAGGTGCTCATGAAGGGTAAGCATCCCCAGTCTTGCGCGCATCACCCGTCTTGGAATCCTAAATCTCAAATCCTGGTTAACGTCAATCCGAAAAGAGGTCAACTTATTTTTGTATTACCGGTAACAGGCCCATAACTAGTTCAGATACACTGATATCATATAGATCAACCAATTCGTGATTGCTACCATAAATTTTAGGAGGGACGATGACTTCAACCTGAATTGGATGTATTCTCCTTGTAGTAATTTATGCGACAACAGTATATGTACGTAATGCTCTCTTTAGAAAATCCTGATACTTGGAACAGGCACAAGAGTATCGAATCAACTGCGAAACATATACCCCGTAGGCTTGAAAAGCAGAAATATTGCCACATAAATATGGGAAGTTTACAATAGGAAAGTTAAAGTCATCCCGTTTGTCGTAAATTTTAGAAACAAGTTTTCCCTCTTGGTCAATTTCGAGGAATAAATCTAATTATGAAGCAGATTTGTTTGAGTCTTTGATCTATTTTATTTCTAGTTCGTTGGAATATATTTGGTCGAGATGTTCACTGAACGTAGGTTCATTCAATGACAAACCACTAAAAATTATTTTCTTTCTTATCAAGTATTTCATTATAAATCTTCGTGAATTCCAAGCCTTTGTTCCTTTTGTTTTCGTTTTATCTTTTGGTTTGTTTCAAATTTGTCTTGTCTCTTTGGACTATGCACTTTGAATCTCTCACATTGATATTCTACACTGGTCAGTTGATTGGGCTTAATAAGCTATTGCAGTTCAAATAACCATTATTTATAGAAATATAAATATGCAAGGCGATTATTATTACATACAATTGATTGTGGTAATAATTATCACGAATTTAGTCATATTTGATTTGCTATTTGTAAATTGCTCTAAAATAACCTCCCGGCAATCACCATTGGCATTCATCAATGGTCCCATCACTCTTGCTGCTTCATGTAAATCCATCTATTTTCGAGTGAGTTCAGTTATTTATTAAACAATTCTGGTTTTCAGCACCGCTTGGTTATTCCATACTCCTTTTCTATACTTTCACTTTTTTAAGAATTCCTACATTCTGGTATCCCCAGGTCAAATACTTCCGATAAAGGTAAGTCTTTTCGTATTTTGTTCCTTTTATTTACAACTGAAAACAATGCTAATGTTGGCGTTACTGTTTCATATTGCCACTTTTCCCAACCTTTCACTTGTTTTATGAGTTAAAAACTTAGGAAACAGATCTTATATGTTCACCGCTTATATAAAAGGGGTCTTCGTAACTGGGAATCTGATGATAATCCATGGGTAGAACACGCTCGTTGGTCCAAAAAATGCCCGTATCTTCAGGTGAAGAAAGGACAAGAATTTATTGATAATGTTCTGAAAGTGTTGGGACTACAAACGGTAAGACCAGTGATGTTATTTACGAATTGTATTTACAAAACTTTCAAAAAGGCTTAAGCCAATCATATTTATGTGGAGTTCCAACACCTCACAACTTACCTATTCCACAATAACCCGATTCAGAAATCGTTCAACGCATTGAGCAATCTCAGCGTCCTTATATAGATGAAGTTATTAAAAATGAATTTCAACCAGAACAAACGTGTAATTGCGTTTGTTTTAGTTTTAATATCCATAAAAGTTAGCATTTGTATACATCGTTGTACTTTTATAGGATGCAGAAATTGAACAGCAGGTTCCTACGGCAGCGACCGGGCAAACGGGGACTGGATATGACAAAAGTAAATATTAACTTACTGGATTTACTTGTCTTCAGAATGTTTTTCAAAGTTGACACAATCACAGTGTCTTGACTAGTGTACCACTAGAAAACTGATAGTCATAAAAAAAGTCAACGCACATACAGATGTAGCACAAAAGATCAAACCAAACTGAAACTAATTAATCACTCATTTGTGCGAATGTGATAAAGGTTTTCAGTTGGGAGTCGAAAATGTACGGATTATGATGTCAATTAAATTTCATCATTTTTTCCTATTATAATTTATAAACGATAACATCTTTGGTTTTCACATTAAATTTTTGAGCTGTTAACATTTATAGCAATAGATTAGATGATCAAATTCCTCTTAAATTAAACAATGATTACAACACCTTAACAGATAACTTGGATTTTATTTATGTTACTAATTTTAAAATAAAATAAGCTACAGATATCCCGAATTTTTTCGTGTTACTGTCTGAATAATACAATAGTCAACAGATAACCTTAATTTTGTTCATTCTGCAATCATAAAATAGTTTATACAATAGTCTATAGAGAACATGGATTGTATTCGTTGTTCTGTTTGGACAATATATAATAGTTTGTAACATGAATTTGTTCATGTTACTGTCACAACAATACAATATAGTCTACAGATAACTTGTTCCTATTACTGTTAGAACAATAAAGTAGGCTACAGATCACATGAATTTTATTCATGTGACTGCCTGAACAATAAAATAGTCTACAGGTAATATGGATTTATTCATGTTACTGTCAGAACAATACAATAGTCTACAGATAACCTGGGTTTTATCATAATACTGTTAGATCAATAAATTATAGTGTACAGATAACAGGACTTTATTCATTTTACTGTCAGAACAATACAATAGTCAGTCTACAGATAACATGAATTGTATTGATGTTACTTTCAGAACAATACAAAAGTCAGTCTACAGATAACATGGATTTTATTGATGTTACTGTCAGAACAATACAATAGTCAGTCTACAGATAACATGAATTTTATTGATGTTACTGTCAGAACAATACAATAGTCAGTCTACAGATAACATGGATTTTATTGATGTTACTGTCAGAACAATACAAAAGTCAGTCTACAGATAACATGAATTTTATTGATGTTACTGTCAGAACAATACAATAGTCAGTCTACAGATAACATTGATTGTTACAATACAATGAGATAACCTGGACGTTATTTATTTTATTAATAAAAATGTTATGCATAACCTGAACCTTGTTCTTGCACCTGTGGATATGAATACATAAATATGAAATATATTGTGTCTTTTAGATCAGGCTAACGATGTACGTGACCCACTTTTACATCCAGCTGCTCAGTATGTTATAAGGGAACAAATATTTGGAAGTAACAAAGATCGACAGGTTAAAAAAGTCATGAATCAGCTTCTACAAGTGCGAGGTAACCACGGATTGTACATTCTGAATGTTAATAGCAGAATGTCGCAAGTCAAGACACAAATTAAAAACTTTTCAGTGTTTATACACAATAAATCTTTAAAAAAGATATCAACAACCAATAGTTTAAAGATGAAGTTATTGTCGTATTTTGAAATTATACATTTGTAAACACTGGTTAATGATTAAAGGTTTTAATATTTAAATCCAAAACATGTTAAATATACTGCAAAATATTCACAGAAGAAAAATATGACAATGATTACAAATAAGCATTGCCTACAAATAGCGCTAAGTTATTTTGCTTCACAAGATACATATATTGTATTTCGATTGTGAATTCAAAGACTAAAAGAGAAGACTTCCTCCAGCAAATGAGGTTCTCCTGTTGTTTCCTAGTGCTCAATAGTCATGATGGCTCGTGTGAAGTATTGGAAAGGCGTGTAAGAAGATCATTGATCATGATTTTGCAATTTCTCCATGCAACAACAACAACCTTTCATTTAAAAAAGAAATCATTATACTTTACCTTTTAGAATAGGTAAATGTATTAGCAAATTCCATATTGATTTTCCTCATACTGTGTAGACTTAAGCTTTAATATTTGAATAGATTGGAATGACATAACAAATGACATTCTTGTCAATGCATTATTGGAAAATAAAGATGGACTGGAATTTATGGAGACGAAACCCAGTAATGAGAATTTATCAGCATCAAATACACAGTTTGTCAATTCAGAACCTAGTGTCAAGAATACCTCCTCAAATGATAAAGGAGAAACAAATGGTAAGTAGATTTCTTTATTAACTGCGATGGTAATACGAACTTTAGGATCAAAATTCAAAGATTGTTGTGACCGCCTCGGTGGTGTAATGGTTAGTGTGCTCACCTCGAGTGCGGAAGGTCGTGGGTTCGATCCCCGGACGGGTCAAACCAAAGACAGGAAAATTGGTATTTGCTGCTTATCCGCTAAAGCACACATCATTTAGGAGTAAGAGCAAAGGCTGTGGTCAGCCTAGAGTAAGAATATGTGTCTTGGTAAAGTGGCATGTCATAATGCAGACTGTTGTTATCATGAGCTAGCACGTTAAAAATCTGGCCAGCGTGTCGGTCAAGTACAAAGCAGGGCTCATTCATCACCATTCTCTCGTCTTAATATGCTCTCGTCCTGAATATGCACAAAATATTTGCCGCTGGACGTAAAGCAACATTCAGTCAACCAATAAAAAGATTGTTGTTGAGCAAAATCATTTAAATCAAATTGAGTTGATAATTTGTTATGATCAGTTTTAAAAAGATAATTAATTATCTGTTTAATATCTGTTATAAAGAATGTTTAGAAGTAAATATAACCAGACAAGAAGTCATTAACTGAAAGTCAATGTGGATTAACAGAGATGTCATTGGTATCTATTTATAATATCTTACTGCTTATCTTTTATATGCTGTTTTATCATATTTTGAATTATTTTTGTGAGCTGATGACCCGGAGAAAATACAGAAAGAAAATGAAGAGCTGAAAGATTTATATACCTGTAAAATCTGCTTGGATGAACGTGTTGGAATTACTTTTGTCCCATGTGGACATCTTGTAACTTGTAGAAATTGTTCGCCTAAAATAAGAAGGTGTCCTTTGTGTCGCACATTTATTCGTGGAACCATTAAAACTACCATGTAAATGTCATTATCTTATAGTTATTTTCAATACAATAAAACAGCTATGATTATTATTAGCTTATAAATATAAGCTACTGTCTATGTTAATCATACATAATCCGACTCGCCATGTTAGAACTGGTGACTGCAACGATGTCAACAAAACTGTGTTTGCCAAAGGACCTAATTATGATGAACATAAATCATAAATTGAAAACTTACCTTTAAACACCACATGTATTCTGATGAATTTACCAGACAATAGGCACAATGTCAATGAGAAGATGTACGTAGCCTTTGATTTAAAGAGTCAAGAGTGATGCACCTAAAAATTTAAAACATTTTAAATCAGTGTGCACATTGAACATCTTTCTGAAATGATGGACAACAATGGATCAGATTTGTCTTTTCAAATTCCTATCAGTAATGAAACACTTGATCATCCAGCTGATTTTCTCAATAACACAAGTTTACCTGCATGCAAAGTTCTATTGGTTTGTTTCTCGAAAAAAAAAATTTCTTTCCAAATAATTAGCAACCTTTATATTATGAGTTGAAAAAATGGACTTCAGAGTTACTTTGACACCAGCTCATCTAGGGGTAAAATAAATCAAATGTGGATCCTAAAACAACCAAAGGTCTTTTACCTTTGTAAAACATTAAATATTTACCTTAACTACTATACGCTCCACCACTTTTCAACGTTTTGAAATGAAATCAAAAGCAAAATCATTGGTAACGTAGATATTTGGATTCAGGAGTATAAACACATTTCTCTAAATAACATACCACTCTGATTCTTACAACTGACGCCACGTCTACAAAAAAGCTTTAAAGAAGGAACTGTTTGAGAAAACTGAAAGGAAAATTTGCTGGACGATGTGATTACTACCTTTTGCATCACACTGAACATACAATAAAACAATATTGTAAAAAAGTACTAACCTCTTTTCAATAATTGACTTTCATTTAATTTGCAATAGAGATGTGGTGAAACGAAGCTTTACAATTTGACGCATGAATTTTAATTTCCCATTGTAAACTTCCCATTCTTGTGTAGCAACATTCAAGCTGCACTTGGATTTAGAATATATTTCTCTCAGTTGATACGAATGCCGAGGGGTATTTTCGTTAGAATGTGGCTGCTGAAAAAATGTTATTAACCAGGATTCCTCAATCGAGCTAAAGATATTATAAAGGTCATGGGATTCGAGTCATGTCCCTCAAATTTCCTTTCTTATTTCGTAAATTCAGTGTCAAATCTATGTTAGAGTAAAATCGCCTTCCATTAGGGAAGGACTCGGACAAGTTCTACAAACAAGGATAACGATATCACTCTGGAGCTGTGGAAAGGTAAGCACACTCTGTCCCGGACACACCACCATGCAGACGTTGAATCCTTCATCACTAAACCATGTTCACAATCTGACAAAAAACGCATACATGTATTATGAGTTTTACAAATTATTGGTTAGAAGGATAGAATTAGCTAAGATTCAGGGATAAATCAATTCAAGACCATAAAATTATAGGAAGGAAAAGATAGGAATTCCAGCCTTAAATGGATGTATCCCTGGTGACTTCTTATTATAATGAGAACTATAGAAAAAGAAGATGTGCTGTGATTGTCTTTAAGACAGCCATCCAAAACGTGTCAATGAGAACAGCGACCCTATATTAAAGAAATTGTGGCTCTTGAAACAGGCCCAAGAAAAGGAGATCAACTCTAGAACATAACCCAATCCTTATGCACATGGAGGAAGTAGGCAAAGAACCACTCAAATATCGAGAGATAACAATTGGAAAGTTGAAATCATCCCGTAAATTAGATTGGTCTATCTGGAGTAACAAATTCTGAAGCAGATTTATTGGTGTCTGTAGTTCTAGTTCACTTGGGCGTATAGGAGTTTCCGCGAAAACCGGAAGTGACGTATGATCTAAAAATTGGTGGGCAAAAAACAATCATCGTAACAATGGCTGACAGCGTTATCGATAAAGCTTTACCTGAGATTAATTATTCTTCATATTATGATACTTTATCATCAGAAGCAAAACAAAGATATCAAACAAAGTTGTTATATGCTGAAAACACAGAATCTCTGCCTGATCCTTACGTTTTAAGCGACAAATGGAGCACCGACCCAAGCACCTGGCCAGACCTGACCTTCGGCGATATCTTCATGTACCTGATTGATACACCGTCTATTTTCACTAGAGAGTCCATGAAGGCATACAAGTCCTTAGAAGCATACAAGTGAGTACCTTTTTATTAGAATTTTTTATTTTTTAGACTAATAAAATCGTTTCTTTTTTAACTAAATTAAACCGTTAAGGTAAACACTGACACGTGACTTCCATATTTGGGACATGTTTACGGTGTACAGGTGAATTTATGGTTTTATTTTCGAAAATATGTTCTTTGCAGAATTAATTGTTAATTAAAATGTTTATTTTAAACTAGAAATCAATTGAATCTGGTCGTGTTGCTCAAACCAGGTTTACTTGAACTGAAAGTTTCAGGTACTTCATTTTTATCTTCAAAGACAACACCTGCAATAAACACAAAGGTGGAGGCGTCAAAAACCACGTGACTTCCATATTTGGAAATTCAGTCCATATGTGGATCAATGAATCATAGTAGAATTTCATATTAATTATTGTAGTTTAGTGTTTATAACTTAGATTGAATATTTTAATTATGCTAGAATGTTCAGAAAAATAACTGAATAATATTTACATTTTTTTTTTTGTATTTTGCAGCTATGTGGTCAGTGGCCATGTACAAGTTGTACTATCACATCAAATCTCAGATGACTCCCCATTCATGGCACTCAAAAGTAAAGTAACACCATCACAGAGAGCAAGAGACCGTCCACATCAACCATGGGTGTACTTGGACAAGAAAACTGGCTCTGTATACTGTGCCCACTGTACTTGCATGGCAGGGTAATGTTAGATGTTTGATTTACGAAAAAAAATTTATCAACATTTGCACATAATCATATTTTTTGTTTTTGTCATTTTTTATTCAGTAATTATATATTAATTCTTTAGTAATATTTTGTAGAAAATATTGTCACTGGTCAATTCTTACTGTATGTAAGGACCAATAGTATATAAATAAATATGAAATGTTCAAATTAACAAAACTAATGTTTAGTTAGTGAACTAAAACTTATATGCATTACAAAAGTTTAAGTGTGACATATTTATTAATTTGTACTTTTGAATTGCAGGTTAGGAGAAGTGTGCAGTCATGTTGCAGCACTCTTGTTTAAAGTGGAAATGGGTGTCAAGATGGGCCTTAATCAGACTAGTTCCACAAGCCAAGCCTGTAAATGGAACAGCTCATTTCGCAAGGAGGTATGTACTTTAATTATGGATCTATACATTATATATTGATATTTGAAGCATATTTACCTATTTTGAGTGCAGTATTTTATTTGATTTTGTATTTCCAACTGACATGATACCTATGCACAACAGCATTGTAGGTTAATGCAATATCTGCTATTTTTTCTTTTACATACCTGGTAATCAACATACATGTTAATTAATAAAATACTAATCTTGTTCATTTACTGACAGATAAAGTTTTTTCTGATCAACGGATGTATTTTAGTCTTAACCTGAAACCAATTGTATGTCATAATGTCTCCTGACAACTACCATGACTACTTGTATAAAAATTGTTACACTTATATAAGTCGATCTAATCAACAGATATTGAATACTATTATATATTCATATGATTTTGTTATTTGTTTTCTTTAATTTTCATGTTCTGTATTAAAAGTGTGTTTAATTTATTTTGTTTTTGAAGAGACTATATGTTTCTTTTTTGGTTTTAGGTATCACCGACCACAGTTTCAGATATATTTGACAACATAAAGGGCAGGCGTGTTAAAGATGTTAATGTAGTTCAAGCCACTGGGTCAGCACCTTTGCCACCACCAGAAGTAATTGAAGATTTGTACAAACTTGTACCAAATGCAGCCTTCTTCACATCAGTGACAGCACCCTC
>JARWCS010375214.1:0-10117 GCA_034783895.1 Geukensia demissa
TTTTGGTGAGTCCCTATTGTTCATAAACATGTCGTTAGTGTTGTGTTATTCTGTAGTTTATTAGAGTTTAAGGTGTCTGTCCTGGTTGACCCATTCGATTTCCTTGCTTTCTCTTTAAACTGATTCAATACTTTTTATCAATCATAACCAAATCTTGGGAGTAACTAACCCTGAGGGATTAGCATCCTGATTTTACAATAAAAACAAAGATACTTACTGCATATGCAATTAAATAGCTGCCATCCGTCACCTCTACAAATAACACGGAACACAAATATTACGTAATATAAACGGAAACGCGTGGGAGTTATGAATTAATAAATGTCGACATGCCAATACACATTCGAAAGAATTAACATTTTTTATTCGAAAAATATCTAAAGTATCATTGTGACAAGAAATGTATTCGGATATGTTTATATATGTCATCACGCGCTAAAATATCACATGGAAACAGAAAAGATGTGCATTATCGTCATAATTCTATACGAAAGTGTTAAGTATTTTTTCTTTAACTTTTGATTTCAGTCGCAGAAAAGAAATTATTTCAATAAAGATATCAACGGTTAGAATAATAAGAAAAACTTTTCATTACGATGAAGGAACAAAAATACAAAAATGAGATTTCTGTGAATATAAGCAGACAACATCGGGATGTTACCATTGAAGCAGTGAGGATAGCTTTTCTATGGTATGATAAACAGCTGAAATTTAATAAAACTGTTCTAATTCCCTTCCAGAAAGGACAAATCGGACCATATTTTAAAAATTAACAAATCACGCCGAATCTATCCTTGAGTAAGTAGATGATTGATCTAAGAAAGTGAATCTAGAAGAGGCTTCGAGACCTGACGATATACTAAATAAAATTGAGGATTAGGGCTCACAACAATACCCAACCTACTGATGGAGTAAGATCTGCAAAGTAGCTGCCTAGTGCAAATTTTCTCGAATCTTAAGGGGAGGAGTCAACCATCAGCTGAAAACTAAAATTTTGTTTACACTTGTACTACTAGAATAAATGATACACAAGCGCATACGTAAACAAATAGAAAAGAACGAAATGGTTACAATATAATGAATCAAAGTTTCATATCAGGATACTTACTAAAATAGTAAGTTGTAACTATTACGTACCCAAAATAAAACTATGCTGGAAAACAAGTTTTATTTAAATCCTTTACAGTTGAAAAGTCTCTTCGACATTTCCCACATGAAACGTTATTTACAAACCAGTTCAATACCTCTTTCAAGAGGACAGTTTCACGCCAGCAATGGTTTTCACAAAATTTCTTAAGTCTAAGATTGATCGTAAGTGTAAAAACTTCAAAGGAAAACTCATTGTGACGTCATAATTTACGACAGAAATTTTGTGAAACCAAAGTCTTGATCGACAAACCGACAAACGCGAGTACCGCTTTGAATCGGGGGAAAGGGGGGGGGGGGTTCAGATTATTCAGGAGTAAAACATAGTACCGTCTTGACCGTATTTTGTCCTATATTGTTATCGCGTCACATATACGTTCTCCGCTATTCGACCAATTCATCTGTTTGTTATTTTGCGGTTGAATAACTGCTTTGCTTTAAAATCAACAGCAGGCAAAAAAATGAAAACATCAGGGAGAACGGGAAAACCGTGAAATTTAACCACAAAATAGAACATGTAATTCAATGCAAAATGCAGCATAACTATCAAAAAGAAAAACTGCCAGAGATTGTGTAGTTTATTTAGCGATAATCTTGTTGACGATAAAACTTTATCTAGGCTTTCAAATCTCTAGCGATCTATAGTGGAACGCTCACATAGAAAACATCAACCAAAAACGCTAGCTCCTCACTACGCTTCTTCAGACGATAGTTACAACGTTGTCTTAAAAATACACAGAGATCGCATATGTCCCGCTAGGTTGGTCAATCATGAAATATGATGCAATTACTAGTATCTTCGATTCATCAATAGAAAGACTAAAAAATTGCAAAAAAGTGCCAAGTATATCAATTAATGATTAGAAAACAGCTTGAAGATAGCAGGAGAAAAACGAAATTTCAATGGACCAACAAGAGAATTGCTAAAAGACGAAGAATAAATAAAAACAAAACACTACAAAAAATAATGATGGAACAACAAACCCCAACTTATACAAAAATATTTACAAAAAATTTTAAATATGTCCAGAAAATATCACAAAAATGTTTTAAAAATGATAAAGCGTATGGCGTCAGAAATTTCCTCTGGATTTTTCCAAACATTTTCTGTAAACATTTTTAAAAAGTTAATCTGATATTGTAGTAAAATATTTTTAAAATGTTTTCAAAACTCCTTTATTCGTATTAAGCCGAATTTATGCAGAACTTTCTGTAGAGAAAAGAGAAAGAGTGGCTCAATCTTTTTGTTTCACTTTCCGCTAAATAGATGATGTTCTTTCTCTGAATAATTCTAAATTTGGTGAATATGTTGATCTCATTTATCCCATTGAATATGAAATCAATGATACTACAGAAACATAAAGGTCTGCTTTATAACTTGACTTACACCTAGAAATTGACAGCAAGGGTGGGTTAAAAACAAAATTTTACGACAAGTGAGATGAAATTTTCCCATTATGAAATTTTCGTTCATGTCTAGCAACATTCCAGCCGCACCTGCAAACGAAGTGTATATTTCAACGTTGATATGCTACTCCAGGGCGTGATAAATAGAGGGATGCTGCTGACAAGAAAGCTACTGAACAAAGGGTTTCTAAAGGAAAAATTAAAGTCGTCACTATGAAAATTTATGGATCACAATCATGATTTTGTTGACCGGTACGAAATTTCCATTTCACAAATGACAATGGATATCTTTCCACTGTCGTGACAACAAATTCGTTCCTATACCGGTAATGACTTATAACCATTGCGAATATACACCGACTTTGTCTACTGAGTATCACGTCGGGTGCCACCAGTGGAGCAGGAGTTGCTTACCTTTCCGGACAACTTGAACTCATCTTAATTTGAGTAGGGTTCGTGTTACTCTAGACTACTTACTTTTCAGTGTAGTGATGTGTGTTCTATGTTTGTCGTTTGTTTCTTTTTTGTTGGCCATGGTCTTGTCTGTCATCTGATTTAAAGATTTCTGTCAGCCCTTTTGGTATTTTCGAATTCTCTTTATTCTATATATATAAATTTTTATCAAAGTGCTGATTTTATCAACCTATGTACCTTGACCGACCGATTAAAACATTTTCCATTTAGTATTTCCCAGACTTTTTATCGTTGCGGTCATGTGCGATTGTTCTTCTGGTTTGCTCATTTAAAGATATTATTCAATGAAATATTTCGCTCCACTAAACTGAAACTGCAAAGGAGTATTTTGAAAATACTTATATTTACCCTTTCTGTCCTGGTGTTACAACAAACATGACTGACGGACCAAAGTTTATGTCTAAGCTTAAACCGCTTGTCCTATCGAACTTCAGATTATAAAGAGGCACATGTCAAAGGTCTTTAATAAATTTTCCCTTGTGAACAACAAGGTTCAGTCCTTTATCTTTTTAAATATTCTTTTGTTTGTGTGTTTGAAATTTATTTTTTATTTGTTAACGTGAAATCTTTGCTACTGTATTTTGCGGTTTGGTCGTTATGTATATTACTCTCTCGACCCCATCACTTAAAATATCATAAACACGAAAAACATGCTCCTTGTCAACATATTTAAATAATATCCAAGATGTCCCTTAATCACAAAAAGGAATATTTTGACAGAGGTACGACGTGTAAACAACTTAACGACTAACGGGTCATAAAATATCAAGATAAATGATGTATCAAAGTTAAATAAACCGGTACCTTAATTTGCAATATGGCCAGCCTGGTCCTAATAAATAGATCCATGGAAAATTTTTAACAACTAAACAACATTGCACACAATAAAGATGGTTTTCCCGTCTAGATCACTTATATATTAAGGATTTTGAACAACTCCAGATTTTACAGAAAAATCAAGAGAGAAATTTAAAAATAAAAAATCATCCCTGAACTTTCCTTTAACGTATAGGCATATATAATGATAATGGATCAGTTTGAGTGTTTACAGTCTCTTTTGTAAAAACGAACTGTTGCATATTCGTTTTAGTTAAATGTAATTCGCCACTCGCACATTTTAAATTCTTGTACATTTTTCCTTTAAAAATACAATGGTGTGAAAACGAAATTTCTTGCCACATTGGTTGATTGGCTGATACTGATTAGGCGTCCTTTTTGGTAGGAATCGTTTGTAAATTGTGAATTATAGTAGGTAAAATCACGACATCACATAAGTTTCCGCTTCCTGTAGTGGAAAAACTATTTGTTGATTTCTGGAGTTTGTTTTGGATATTTTATTTTTTCCACCGCCAATTTTTCTCATTGGTGTTCCGTCAGTAGGAAAAATAGGAAAGTATCTACTCGGTGACGTCGGTAGGGGAGATTTAGACAGTTTATATTCGCCCATGAATCGCGTTGGGCTAGGCGAAGCATTTGGACTAATGTTATTTTCAGTCGATTGTTCCATTCTATTTGATTTGCCTTGGCGTTGAGTAATATTTCTGTTGTTCACCTGATTTTGTCTGTCTGGTGATCGACTTAAGGCAAGTCTATCGGCAAGACGGTTTGGAGTCTGAGTCTGAGCAGGTGTCGTCCTTTCCGGAGACCTACCATTGCGGTCCGGTGACATACCTTGTAAAATGCGCTCCGATATTCTATTTTGAGTCTGTGCTTGTGCTTGAAATGTTCTTTCTACGCGCTTAAGTTTTTCAGCGTCGTTAATTTTAGCATTGTTCTGATCATAGAGACGAGATTCAACCGAGCGCGATCCTACTTTTGTAGAACTTAACTTTGAAAGTTTATTGTCATATTTGTCCAGTCCACCTGAATTGTATTGTTTATTTCCGGTAAAAATAGATTGTGAATAAACATTCCATCCAGATTTTGAATATTGTTTTTCAGGTGGAATTTTTCCTGTTGGTTGTGATTCCTCCATGGCACGTTCGTAATACGGACGTGATGTCCGTGCAAAGTTTTCATACTCATTAGCCGCAATTAATTCTTTTTCTCCAACCACTCTTTGAAACCAGTTTTTGTGAGTATCAGAGACGGTGAATAAAGAATTTACATGTTTTCTTTCAGATGTTTCTACATTTTTTGAATCTCCTATTCCATTGTTTCCGAAAATATCTAGCACTGAACGTGGAGTTATATCTGCAATACCATGACTAGTGTGACCATAATTTGCTATAGCAGTTTCTAACACACTGCTAGAAGTAGAGAATGCAGTCGGACATCTGTTATCAATTTCCGTACTCAAATCATTCATTGAAAATGAAACTTTCTTAGCATGATCATCCAGTTTTGAACTACCTTTGTTTGGACTAGTCCTAGATGTCCTTTCCTTTAATCTAGGGAGTTGTTGATTTACTGGAATTAATTCACTGTCATTTTGATTGTTATTGTCGTCTATTTGTAAAAGTTCTCCAGAATCAAAATCTTCGTTCAATTTGTTTCTTTCGTTTGACCTAAAATTAAATTCGCAATGCTTTGACATGCCAAGCGGACGAGTCCTTGCATTTTTTCCAGGGAAATCTCCTCCAAAGAAATTATCAGAATTAGATAAATTTGGCAATTTTGAAATTGTCTGTCGAATTTTATCTCTTTCTGTTTCAATGTCTCTATCTCTCATCATTTTTTTCTTAATCCGAAAGGGCACATTCGGTAATGTTTTGAGTAAAGATTTCACAACACCCCTGTTCCGATTATGGAAACTCCAGACCTCCTGTCGTCTGTTAAATTCATCATCTTTAGGATTATCAATTAAGCATGTTCTTATCCTGGCCCAGCTTTTAGTACCCGGTACACGACTAGCTCGTATACCGCCGACTTGCAACCCGGCACCTATCACTGGTAATCTGGACGCATTGACACCTTCCATTGTGATTTTAACGTGTCGTTACATTCTTTCATTTATCCAATTGTTTTTCTGTAATAACGTTTCATAACAATGTCCCATATTATCAATTTTAAAAATCATATTTGTATCAGTGTTATTAACATCACGTGGTCAGAGATTTAAAAAAACCTTTCCTTTGACAAGAATATGCAATTTATCTCCAGGATCTCAAATATTTCTTTAAAGGTCAAAGGTTATGGTAAAGTCATAAGAAGCGTTGACAAATATATTTACACGGTTTAAATTCCATAAGGAACTCCAAGCCTTTTTTAGACTTTCTTTGTCTTCATCTGTCCGAATCTGTAATATAATACAAATTATTCTACATAAACCTGATGTTTGTGAACAATTAAACAAGATTATTGATTGTGGTATTCATAATTTATTTGAAGACAGTTTAATCTGTATGTCTGTATAATAGGTAAACGTAGATAATTCTTAAACACTGTTACATGCTGTTAATAAAATACTAACACCGAGTGTATTTACTCTTTTTAAGTTCAGGCGATATGGTAACGAATAACGATACATGGAACCGAATACCGTTTCTGGTGGGAATATTTGCCCATTAATAAGCAAAATATATGTACATTCATCAGATGTAATTTATATCTTAGATATATATCTTAACGGACGGTATTAATTGATTGACATATTAAGGGAACATTATATTTTACTTAATTTATATTTAAAAGGCCATAATTTGAGCAGTAATTGTGATAATTATAAATGGCTATCGATGTTGTATTTCATGTGAATATAACAATTTTTTATGATTGAAACACCTCCGAAACCCAGGGAGTTAAGAATTTTTCCAAACATTAATTTTGTAGAAGTACAAGGACAAGCAATAGACAAGAAAGTTTAAAATATTTTAAGGCGGCACAGGGAAATTTGATCTAAAGTTTCAATTACATTTCATCAGCCATCTTGTACGGTTTTTAATAAAAGTGAAACAATGTGGGTCACTGTGCGCTTCATAACTTAAATTTTTTTGAAACCAGTATTTCAATTATTGACACGACAGATATTCCAAAATAATTTGCTATTTTCCAAGAAAAGTTTAATTTCGCTCAAATCTACTACCAGTTTTTCATCAGTATCTACAAATAAACCAAAATGTAAGACAAATGCTGGTCTACAAAAGAATCATGCAAAAAGTTATTCATCTATAAAAAACTACAAATGATTAAATTTGATATTTTGTTTAAAATGTTTTTACAAGTGCACATTTTATGTCAACTTAGCTCTCTTAGCCTGTTCATGCAAGATATAAGTTACATAAAATAAACTGCAAAAGTTTTAACTTTCAAATTTTAGTAAAACCTTTGTAAATGTTTCAGGCCTCCTGTGAACAGACAGTTTGGCAAAAAGGACTGATTATTCCGGGGTTTGTACCCTAAAATAATTAAAATATAAAATTAAATATTGTAGCTTTTTAAGAGTATCACTTTTTTGTGGAATTTGCATCACGAGTCTAAGGTGGACTGGTACTTATAACAGTTGGTAGCATACTTTAACATACTTCATTCGAATCAGGTATCATGTTTTATTTAGACTGAAGAACGCAAAACATACCTTCTTTTTAACATTCAGAAAATTAAAGACGGACACATACTAAGTCCTGTTCTTTCTAACCTTTCTGCTATCTATTTGCATGTAGAATTTCTATTGAATAATGTTTTAAGCAAATAGTTAATAATCAAAGTAATCCTTTGTGCATGACAGAGAGAAAGTCGAGAAGACCAAGCTTGGGTAGGCAAAGTTTAGAAACAACGGCACATAACGGTGAGTTTTGACCAATACACATTCTAAAGTTATTCATACAGCTTACTAAATAATTAATAAAAATGAAAGACCTTTTTGGCACTTATTTGATATGTATTTCAAAAACCATTAAAGATATTAAAGTAGCCTGTAAACATTAACAATCGTTGTTTCTTAATTGTATACTTTTAAGTAAACGTGATTTTAACAATAGAGCATTAGCTGACTAAGTAAGTCATAGTATGAAGTATAGTGGAAAATAACAAATAATTTCAAATAATCCTGTAAGTAATATTTGTTTACTGAACTTGTTTTTGTGAAAAGTTTAAGGACTACTCAGTTAAGTATTTTAAATGTTTGACTTCTATTAGTGGAAAGTCCCTAACCAAAGCACGATTGGCAATATATATAAGAGAATAGATTTCTGTATTTTTTGTATTTTCCTACCTTATCGTCGTATATCAATTATTTTACGCCAGTGAATAATTTTACTCTCTACCTTCCAAAAAAGTAAAAAAAACCTTACTGTCTAGTTGAGGATGCGCATCCCCAGCATATATTTTTGATCCTTGCAACAGGTGTAGTTCGATTTTCGTTTGCTATTCAATGACAGGCCTATTAAAACTAATCACAAAAGGTCAATTTATTGCTACATGAACACGCACATCTGCCAAACATCACATCTGTTTATCTGTATACTACATTTCATCATTATATTCATGAACAATATAGATGCGATCTTGATCGGACGCATTAGTTACATAAATTTACAGATAAGTGTAATGTATCGGGTGTTTGTAATGTCAAAGGCAACAAACGAATGGTTTGAACTGAGACGAACTTGGTACTGTTTAGATATATATTCGGAGTAGCACTTATCAGATGGGTTTTAGATTTGTAATTATTTACCTTTAATTGCATATTACGTAAACAATGACAACTACACTGATCGATACTCTTATTTGGTTTTAACATTTGCTATTGAGTCTAAAGTATAATACCAAAACGTGGATTCCATATTCACAGTCAAAAGCAAATCAAAATGACCAAAACAAACAAACAAACAAACATTCTATAGAAAAAGAATCTAAGCTAGGCGAACCTTTCATAGGTTTACTTTTAGTACTGGGATACTGAAAATTATGGAACTTACTATAGTTTTAATTGTTAAAAAGAAAACATACTTCACATATCATTTCTCAACTGATGTTAAACTTGGTACAAATTATATGGTGTAACGAAAAATAAATAATTTGGAACATGTCGACAGAAACGCCTCATTGACGGAAAGGAATTTTTCCATCCACGTCATGGCTCGAAGATACAGTGTGTATCTTCAGTCGAATTTATCTATATTTTCAGGACTTATGTTCTAAACAACGAAACACGAAATACCAATTTGAATTTGATGCACTGTACGGCATATTTCGTTGATTGTACAAACATCAGAACTCAAAACAGACTTTATAAACAGGAGTCCAAAATACGCTAAGGGTGACCTATACATCAGAAGGAAGTGCCTTAGAAATTTCTGGTAATTTTTTTTACAATTTTGAACTGAAACTGTAAGGGAATTTATGTAATGGATCATGCCAGGATAAACAGTTTGGCTTCTGGACTGAGAATGTCTTCGGGGTCTTATAAATCGACAGCCAGTGGTAGTAATCAATGTATCACAAAATACAGATTGTGTTTACTATAAAGTGGTTTATCAACTGAAACTAGGTTGTTTGTACATTTCAGTGGATAATGATCTAGTTTGTAAACCGGTTTTAAACTGTGTTGTATTTCAAACTAGAACATCCTAAGTATACACCGATCAATTCTAGCGGTGTTTATTTTTCTTTAAAAATAGATTTTTAAAACAATTATTGTCAAAATTCCTGTTTTGCATTGACAATTGATGCAAACTACAAGTGTTTCATTTTGTTCGGAAGTTCAACCTATTACTTGTGTAAATAAAATGGTTGTATCTTATGAAAAAAGTTTTTGTTATTCTGTTGCTAATATAAGTTATGTAACCGATATATCGATCAAGGATATAGCGAACTGTAATTTCAAAAATGTTTCATAATTACATCAGACTGAGGTAGTTCAGCGCCTCTGATACAAAGGTAATTACTGCAGCAATCCAGTAGCAATACATTTATTCATAAAAAATACACAATTAATTATTACTGTGCATACCCTAATATTGAGTTATCAAAAGCTTTCAATATACACATTTGAAATAAATACAATGTATCCTGAGTATTTTTATAAAGTTTTAAATAAAGCCAATAACAATAGCCTCAAATGCCCATTTCTTGACTTAGATGTATCTATTTCTCAAGGTAAAATCTCCACCAAAATTTACGACAAGAGGGACGATTTCTCATTCCCAAT
>JARWCS010375225.1:0-10117 GCA_034783895.1 Geukensia demissa
GTCCAGTGGCAAATATTTCATGCATATTCAGGACGAGAGCATATTAATGATGGGTGATGATGAATGAGCCCTGCTTTTTACTAGACCGACACGCTGAGCTGGATTTTGAACGTTCTAGCTCACGAAAGCAGTAGTCCACAGGAAGACGTGCCACTTTACCCGTACATTCTGACTCTGGGCCAGTCTTTGCTCTTACTCCTAAATGCTGCGTGCTAAGCAGAGAAGCAGCAAATACCAATTTTAATGTCTTTGGTTTGACCTGGCCTGGTATCGAACCCACGACCTTCCGCCCTCGAGGCGAGCACACTAACCATTACACTACCGAGATGGTTGTTTATCAGGAGAAAACATACTAATGACAGCATGAGATGATCATGAGAACACTTATTACTAACAGTTACCTATGTAGTTGATAATGAGAACACTTACTAATGACAGTTATCTGTACAGTTGATCACGATAACACTAACTAATAACAGTTATCTGTACAGTTGAACACAAGAACAAGAACTAATGATAGCTATCTGTACAGTTGATCATGAGAACAATTACTTATGACAGCTATCAGTACAGTTGATCATGAGAACACTTACTAATGACAGTTACTTGTACAGTTGATCATGAGAACACTTACTAATGACAGTTACCTGTACAGTTGATCAAGAGAACACTTACTAATGACAGTTACCTGTAGAGTTGATTATAAGAACATTTACTATTGACAGCTATCTGTACAGTTGATCATGAGAACTCTTACTAATGACAGTTACCTGTACAGTTGACCATGAGAACACTTACTAATGACAGTTACCTGTACAGTTGATCATGAGAACACTTACTAATGACAGTTACCTGTACAGTTGATCATGAGAACACTTACTAATGACAGTTACCTTTACATTAGATCAGTAGAACTCTTACTAATGACATATTTCTCTATAGTTGATTTTGAGGACACTGACAGTATGTGTTGATCTTGAGAACACTTACTAATGGCATTTAAACTGTACAGTTGAGCATCAGAATACTTACTTTTTATCTGATCATAAGAACACTCACAACTGACAGCTATCTGTAAAACTGATCATGAGAACAACTTCTACGGATAATTTAGTTTACAGTTGATCATGAAAACACTTACATTTGACAGTTTATGTATAGGTGATCATGATAACACTTACTGCTGTCAAAGTTGTCTAAAGCTGCCTGTATCTGTGATGCTGTTCTGTCATCATTACTATTGTTTTTCTTTGGTGAATAAAATGCCTGAGTGTCTTCTGATTCACTTGTAACTGAAAGAAAAAATATATTCTGCACATTGTATATGCTTACTGCAAACATCAGATACATTATATGAAGCATAATTAACCTTAAATCTAAACTATAATGAATAGACTTAAACAGCAATAAAAATATAGAATAGATATATATTTTTAATAAACCTCAAATATATATTTGAATTCTGTGCTGAAAATAATCTTCTTGAGTTGTAAACTATGATAATCCCATAAATGTCATGCCAAAATTAGTTCCACTGTGATATACATTTTGATGTCTAGTGGAAAAACAAGGAGAACCATCAAAGGACCATGCCACCAAAAACCCTTTTCAATTCAATAAGAAAAGTAAGAAAAGACAATTTCAAGCAGATTTTCAATGGGCAAGGATGCCTAGTCAAAATTTTTAAGGAGTTGATAAGGAGTCTTATAAGATTTTTTTGTAAGTGGCCCAAATGAGACCACATTTATGCATAAAACGTTCTAAGTTCAAATGAGTAAGATAACTTTGAGCCACCTAAGGCAATTGATGGTCAGTACTCTAGGGAACTCATGGTTAGATTCAAAATGAATAGGTCTTTAAAAGGCTATCGTCATTTGGAAGAGGGATGAAATACATGAAAAAAGCCAAAAATTGACAAGTTCATGTGATCATTTTTCAGATATAAGAGTTAAAACATTTGGCAGGAAATGGTCTTCTCTGGATTTTTCATTGGTCTTGAATGGACACCTTCTATGTTTCAATAGCCATGAAGAAATATTTGATAAAATCTGGCAAAGGTTTTTTCAAGATGCATTTAACAAAACATTCAAGAGAAAATTGAAGGTCTTCGGCAAAAAATTTAAAGGCTTTCAAACTGATAAAACCAGAGGAGTCCCAAATCTGCCAACAATCTAAAAATATAACAAGAAAACCTCTTTAAGGGAAAAACTAGACTTTATTTGCTACACTCTAAAATGAGTTTCTGGCAATGTGGAATGTGGTAAACTGAAACTACTAACACAATGATTAGCACATCAGGTTTATTATCTTATGCAATTACTCAGAAATAACTGGACCAAAAACTCATCTAATTTGGCATACACCTATACTTACTAATGACACACTGGATACTGATGTCCTATTGTATTGTTAGGCAACAACCATTTTCTTATCTGGGGGGGGGGGCTGGGATTTTTTTTGAAAAAAATATTTTAATGGCCTAGCTGACAGAAAAAAATTGTGTACTTTGCATTGTAGCTGAAAAAAAATTTATGCTGTCACCTGCTTTTTTGCTGCTGATACAGACAAAGCTATGCACTTTACATTTTACAAAAATTAAAATGAATTTTATGTGAATGTGTTGTTTTTGAGAAAAAAATGTATTTCTGTTCCACATGGTAGGAAAAAAATTTTTGCTTTCCTTCTCACAAGCAAAAAAAAATATTTTGTCAGGGGAAGGTTTTGAAAAAAATTTTATGAACACAATGTAAATCCCAGGCCCCCCCGATAAGAAAACGGTTGTTGTATATATATAAGTTTCAGCTATTTTGTCAGTCAATGAACCATATAAGTAAGGTAAAAACAAATGACATATGGTTGACTAAAAAGTATTATACACTAAATTTAATTTTCCTATTTGAAACAATTTCAGGGGTGCAAAGTTTAAATACATCAACATTGCTACTGTCCTAATAAATTCCTCACATTGGAGACATGGGCCTGATTGTTTAACAACTGGTCCAAAAACATTTATACTGAATGCAAATGTTCATGTAGTTACTGTTATTGGTAAAGTAAAATATGTGTATCTTCTATGACATTGTTGCAAGCAAGACTAAAACATTTTAAAGCCTTGAATATTCTTACACCAAGCTTCTAAAATCTGCATCTCTCTTCTTCTGTTAATTTTATGCAGTTTATCATGTAAATCTTGGGCTGTTGGGTTTTTAGCCTGCCAATCTGATAGCATCTGATGAGTAGGACTTTGTCCTGGTGTTCGAGATGCCATTTCAAACACTCTCACTTGCTGGTGTGTGTAACCAATTTCTGCAGCTACAAAAGTAACAAAAATTTTTTTCTTACAATGCAAAGACTTTTCAAGATAGGAACATATATAATTTTATCATGTCAATGATATGAAACACCTTAACAACACATAAAAGTGCAGATTGGAAAGTAAGTCCAAAGTCCACTAGACAAACTTGAAACAAACAAAACAGCCTTTGGAATGGTCATAATACCGAAAAAAACAGTTCCTTTCGACTGTATTTTACTCTTTTCTGTTACATAAATGAAGAACAAACAAAAAGACAAGTGTGGACACTAAAATGTCTTGCCTGTATAAACAGCTTTCACGCTATAATGTGCATACACCCAGTCTTGTTTATAAGTATGTTATACCATTATTGAGAAATGGACTTAAACGTGAAAATATGTTGCAATATTTACAAAATCACTTATCCATGCCAATGATGTCAAGAACATACCACAAAAAGCAGACTGATATGCACACCTATGAATAAATTTGCACACAGATGATAATGATCTTTCATGTGTCACAACTGAAAAAGACCTTATCACAAAACTTAATGTAAGTCAATGGACCATGAAAAGATGTCGAGGTGAAATGACCTATAGTGGACAAGTAAGTACCCCCAAAGATCTAACTATAAAACAAATAAGGTTGGGCTAGGTTCAAAAGTTGTTGAGAAATGTCACTCATCCATGAGAATTAAGTCAAGGACATAAGACATTTGTCAGACTGAGATGTATCTCTACTAGTGTATATGCATACACAATATTGTTGCCATACCTTGTATAGTTACTGAGAAATGGATCAAAGTTAGAAAACTTGACCTTAGTCAATGAACCATGAAAATTAGGTCAAGGACATAAGATATATACCTGACCTAATACTATAAAAGCATGTCCAATATTGTTAATCATGTATAGTTACTGTGAAATGGATCTATGAACATTTAAACTGAACGCAAACTTACAAAGCAATAAAACTTGACCAGTTCAATGGGCCATGAAAATTAGGTCAATGACATGATATATAAGTCACACTGACATGTACTTTTATAAGTAAATGCATACCCAATATTGTTGACCTACAATTTATGCAATACTGAGAAATAGATCTAAATGTGAAACTTGACCCTGAGTGTGTTAAAGTCACTGAACTAGGCAAATTAGGTCGAGGACAAATGTCATGTCATGTGGATAGTTAACAATTTCATGACACCAACTACATGCACACTAAATTCAGTCCTGCAAGGTTTAAATGTAATATTTTCTGAGATATAGAGCTTTCAAAAAAACTTACGCCGTTGTCCCCACTTGTAAGTATAACCTATGTCTTGCTATCGTGACTTTGTAACAGGGGAGAAAAAACTTCTCATTCACAAAGTTACATTAGTTGGTAAGGTTTTATTGTAATTTTGTACCAATTTTGCATATTGATTCCATTACACATGATTTTTAATTCTTTGCAGAATCATTAGCCACTTGTCAGTTGTTGTTTTTTTACAGATTAAGGTGAAAGAACAACAATGTATATACCACGACAATTTGGAATGATGCATTGTGAGAATGCTTAACTTCTGAATATCAATGATAGTATATTTACGCTTTAAACAAGTTGATATTAACAGAAAAGAATGTAAAAATCAAAAACAAGCTCTGAAACTAGTACAATGTTTAATATATGTGCGGGGGTAAAAAAGTAATAGGAAGATACCAAAGGGGAAGGCTGGAATCAGTCAAAAGACAGACAAGACCATGGCCAACAGAATGATAAGAAAGACAAAGATCAATACACAAAACTCTACACAAATAATTAAAGCTCGATTAACATGAACACTATAATAACAAGGGTAGATTCAGGTTCTCCGGAAGAGTAAGCAGCCTCTCAGTTAGTTGATAATAAAAGCTACAAGACTAATCCAGGCTAGCCAGATTTGAAACCTAATAGCCCAATGAAATTTTTTCTAGACTCGAGCATCAGGCTAGTGTCTGCCTGAATTCAAAGAAAATGCCAAAAGTTTATCAGTTCGTTGTGCTTTGTTTTTTTTCTTTCAGAAAAGTGGCATTTTCATATTTGTAACATTCTTTTGATTATTTGTAAAATGTGTTTGCAAATAGTTACCGGCAATGTGTTAATAAATATTTAAACTACTTAAATGTTTTTTTTATTTATATCACTAACTTTTGAAATTTAAAAGAATATAAAATTTGTATTGCAAATTCTAGAATTTATAGTATTTTATCTTAAGTGGACTTCACCTATTAAAAGTCTTTAAACTGCATATCCAAGATGAAAACTTTATGTTTAAATAAATTACTATTTACATATAAAAATCAAAAATACAGTTTATGTGTAGGCTTCAAAACCTCAACCAGGATACAAATATCAATAAATAATAATAAAAAAAACTTTACTATTGCAATTTCAAGTAAAAACTGAGATGAGATAAAAATCATTGATGCTGAAAAAAGCTATAAACCTCCTTTCACATAGGTTTTTTTGCAATTAAATAGTCCCACTTTCTAATACAATAAAAAAACTCTCTTGAAAGGCCACCTCTGTGATTTTATTTGCTATTTTTGTATACTTTACTCCCCAACAAAGGTCAACAGTCATAAAGGTATCCCCTTACAGCCTATAGAATTTCTACAGGTATACAACAACAAAACTAAATCCAGTATTGAACTGTTACTAATTAATGTACAAGTATGCCAACATATATTTCTTACCGACAAGGAAATCAGACATAAATTGTCAGCAATCAAAACTGTTCATTTCTCGTATGCATTTCCTTATTGAAATTTAATATATGCAAGCACAAGTATAGAAAATGTGTATGCTTTCTGAAGTAAATGCACATTTAAATTTAAATACAAATGCAGAATTGTTTATTTTCTAATATTTTAAAAATTCAATATTTACATAAAAACAAAAGTTTAGAGAAATAAATTACAAGTAAGGCAATTAATTTTTTAAGCTGGTGCTAAAATCATAATAAAAACAAACAAAAAATATAAAAATAACTGAAAACAGAAACTTGATAAATCACTCACCAGGTAGATTCAGGATGATTTTTACAGGTGTACAATGTTTACATCTTCATAATTAGTTGATTGATTTACATGCTATTTAGTCATGCTGTCAAAAACTTAGTCAAGCATGATAATTTCTTCAATTTTTTCTGTCATTTTCATTGGTTATTAGACCAGCCACACAAATTTTATTCTTCCATAAGAGGATATTTCCTTTTCACTCAATTTAACAATCCAACCAATTAATAAGTCTTTATGTTAATATTACATATCTTCAGTAAACCTATACTACACTTTAAAGACTGTAATTTTCTCCACAGATGATTTAGAGACATTTTTATTTGGTATTAATTTAACACCTGAGGCTCACTGGAACCTGCTTTGGTCACCTGACAGATACCTTAATTATCCTTGCCAGAAAGGAATGTTGTACAAAATTTTGGTAACGGACAATGGCTCAGTAGTTTCCTATAAGAAGATTCTAATGTGAATTTCCCTTAGAATCCTATTTTACAACAAGTTTGGCTGTGGCAATCAACTTAGCTAAAGTATGTTTCACTGAACTGAGTCTCTCATGTTTTGGCTTTTATTTCTTAAAGCAATAATAAAATTTGAAAAGGAAATTTAGAATAAGATTTAACTATTTTACCGGCAATAGAATTTAGGGTTCGAAATATCACAGGTGTCGCTGTTTGTCCTGTGCTCATGTGAAAATTGCTGATTTTTCTGACGACGTCTAAATTCTTGCATTTCTGGTACAGCCAAGCTTATTTTTCCTGGCACTACCGTAAATATATGCCAATAGACATAAAACCTATCAAAATATTTTACTTTTTCTAAAATTCACAAATCCTTCGAGCAAAAATTGTTATAATAGAAAACGACAAAATTTCCCAATTTTCCATATGAGTGGAGAAAAACTAAGAATATGTATAAAAATTTCAAAATATACAAAAGTTACCGGAACTTTTTCTTTGTTGCTTTGTATAAGAATTGTGAAGATTCCTCCAAGGGGTTTTTCTAAATTTAATAAAAAGTGAGAGATTCAGCTCAGTGAAACACTTTAGCAGGCAAGGGATGAAGAACATAATTTAGGCAGAAGAACATTCCAACAATCTTTACCACAGGGTCCTATGGTAAACTAAGTTTGGCTGTGGCAGCCATCTTGGTTATGGAGAGTGAGAATGCCAGACATAATTTTGGTAGAAGACAATCTAAGGACCATTCCACCAGAGTTTGGTTGCAATTGGCTAAGTAGTTTTTGACAGGAAGATTTTCAAGTGAATCTCCCATAGTATCCTCTGTTAAACTAAGTTCTGCTGTGGCCGCCATCTTGGTTGGTGGGCAGGGATGCCAGAAAATTTTGGTAGAAGACCATGTAAGGACCATTTCATCAAAGTTTGGTTCCAATTGACTCAAAAGTTTCAAACAAGAAGCTTTTATTGTCATACAATTTTCAGACAATGTGCAGCTTACCAGTACGATTCAAGGTATATATGATGTTGGTCATGTTAAACTTTAGGTAGAATGGCTAAGAAAATTTGAAACATTCAAAATATGGTTGAATTGTTAAGAAATTAATTTACATGTATTTAAAAGAAAGATTATGAAAAATATGCCAGAAAGTACAATCCACATCTTACACATGTTCATAACAAATATTCAAACCCAAATTTAACTGTGTGTAAAGTGCTCTTGTGTATTTACCTTCATCAGACACAGTAGGGGGCCAAAAATTGACAGATTGGTAAAACTAATGATCCGGGACAATCAGTTGGAAAGTACCTTTCCCCCAAAAGGTGCTTTCCGATTGATTTGTCTCTGATCAGGAGACACCCTCCACTGGTTACATTCATGGACCAATTGAAATATAGTATATATACATCTCATGTCTTTTTTTAACTAAAAACCACTGAAAAAGGGGAGGTAATTCTTTGTTTATAAATACCAATCATTCTTATTTCCTTTTGACATTCAACATTTTTATGCTGATTTAAGTTCAAATGACATATATCTTTCAATTATACTGTTTCTTATTAATTCAGTAACCACAGGTAATAATTCTGATTGACATTTATCAATTTATCTGATTATCATGTTCTTGTTCTTTGAAAAAACTTTGAAGGTACAACTTGGGAAACTTCGAGCAAGAAGCAGTAAAAAAATTATAAAAGACAAGGAACGTTAAGCACCATTTTTGGCCCAAAATAATGAAAGTTGTACAATGGTTTTGCGATATGGCCTATCTTGATGTAAAATAATAAAACTTCACATTTTGCGACAGGTTTTATAAAAATAATTTGTTTTTTGATGTCATACTGACATCATTACCAGGACCCAATGTGTCTAATAAATTTATTAAACATTAATAAAAAAAAAAGACAAATTTTGGAGCTTTTTTCCTTAAATCTAAATATTTTCGACAATGAAGACTGCCATAATTTTTTGCCAGCTGGTGTATCATGTAAAGATCTTCATTCAGTATCAAAAATTATGTTGGTCTACGTTGTCGCAGATTATTATTTAAGCCAAAAACATACGAAAAACAGGCGAAATTTGAGGATTTTTGAAAGAATGTCCGTTTTGCTTTTAAATGAGACGTCATTGTGACATCAAAAACATTTCAATAGGCATTTTTGAATTAGTATCGTGAAAATAAATATTTATCTAAATTTTAACAAAAAATTAGGAAATAAAATGCAAGTTTATTTTTACATTGAATAATGGGCCAAATAACGCCCTTATCGTACTTTGTCCTTTAGCCCCTCAACTTTGTAAGACATTGAATAAAATGATAGTTTTCTCGTTTTTTGAACAGACAGAATTCAAACATCTTGGCAGAATAATTACAATGTGTTTGGTGAAAATATGTCAAGAACGTTTATTTCAGAAATATGGGCTTTGAGTTTAACCTGTATTGTTGAATGAATTTCTAATGCTATAGTACGCCAAACGACATTTGTCACAATAAAAGATCTCTTTCAAAAGTTTTTACAATGAAATATATTAAAATTTAAAATGCTGGAATTCTAATTTTTGCCGCAACTGAAGCTGTAGTTAAAACTCCATTTTAACATTGAAATATAAAATTTCCCGATGTGTTAATTTTTTTCGACTGCATTGCTTCATTTTGTGGATGCAATATACCAACACGGTATCGGTAACAAGACATGAGATAATTTTTTTAATTACATTATCTATTTTGGGGGGGGGGCGGGTTATGACAGATGAAAGATGATTTTTTTTAAATGTAGTTGAATTATATTTTAGCTATAACAATAAAGCATAATATTTATCTATGAAAACATGCCATTTTGAGACAGATTTTTTTCAGTGTCGAAAATTTAACATTTTTTGTGCTTAGGAAAATTTAATTTCAACTACAGGTTGAGTTGCGGCAACACATTTGAATTCCAAAGAAATATAACATGAAATACTTTACAGCTGAACTTTTCATATATTTTGACATAAAGTCGTGGCAAATTTCGTTTGGTGGACTATAAGTATGTTTGATCACGGTAAAAAGATGCTTGTCCATATATTTTTAATGCCTTTTCAATCTTTGATTATTATTATTAGAATAGTGTTTTTGTTGCTGATCTCAGCCTATGGCATTTGTTTGTAAAATTAAATAGGTGTAATGTGTTGTTTTATAATTGTGTAAATGTTTACAAAATTACAAAAAAAAACCAGCAGAATATTTGGTTTGCTTTTTTAAAATAATGGCCGAGTCAATTATAAAGATCGATTTCAAAAAATCATTTTCGCTCATCCGAGTGTATTTAAAATTCAATTT
>JARWCS010375236.1:0-10116 GCA_034783895.1 Geukensia demissa
GGAAGCCTAAAACCTGCCTTACATTTTATTTGTCATGCCAAAATTTGGTCCCAAATTCTAATTGGTAAGTGCAACCTAAAAAACAATGCCATCTGATACATGAACATGACTTGGCTACATCAAAACAATTTCATCTGTGAAGCATGAACCTGTCTTGGCTACCTTAGAAACACTGTTATCTCTGAGGCATGAACCTCTCTTGGCTACCTAAAAAACACTGTCATCTCTGAAGCATGAACCTGTCTTGGCTACCCGAGAAACACTGTAATTTCTAAAGCATGAACCAGTCTTGGCTACCCAAGAAACACTGTCATCTGTGAAGCATGAACCTGTCTTGGCTACCTGAGAAACACTGTCATCTCTGAAGCATGAACCTGTCTTGGCTACCTGAGAAACACTGTCATCTATGAAGCATGAACCTGTCTTGGCTACCTGAGAAACACTGTCATCTCTGAAGCATGCACCTGTAATGACTACCTCAGAAACACTGTTATTTGAGAGGAATTAACTTTGTAAACCCCAACAACTGATTGAATAATGTTGCCAAACAACCAATTGACTTTTGTTAATCAGAAAATTCTCTTAATTGTATTTATATTGTATTTGTTAACACCTTTGAGATGACAAAATGGTCTTTGTTTGGCCTTGTTTAAAAATCATGTTCAGCATTCTTGGATGTCTGCAAAATGGCCCATTCCTTTGCCACATTTAATTACTTGAATCCCTGTGATAATATCATGTAAATATCAGCCTTTATGTGCCTTATTTGTGGAATGGCCATACTGGCTTAGCTAGGTTTATCCATCTTCTTTTAACAAGTAACTGTGAGTTATAAGAGCAAGATAAGAAGTTACAGGCTCCTAACATTTTGACATTTATGATAAACCTTTGATTATTACATGTAGATAGAACACAGGGTGTTGTCATAACGACATAAACAAAGGATCCCCTGTAGATGTGCATGTCAGATATGATTTCCGCCAACTTGTAATCAATTTAAAATCAGTCAGATAACTGTTTTTATTAGGGCTGACATTAAAACAGTATTATGATTCTACTGAAGACCTTGCACTTATCGTCACTCATCTGAATACCACTGCAAATACTTATCAAAGGTTTTTTTGTTTATTTATTTAATTAATTTGCACCAGTTGACTGCAAGTTACTTGGAGAACATGGAGTTCAATATAATGTATAGTTATAAGGATTATTACACTTTCAAACAAATTTAAACTTATTTTAAAGACAACTTTTGCATCTTACATTCCAAAAGTTGAGTGGGTCCTGAATTTCTAAGTGATAAATGAAGCTGGTTCTATTTACTGCCTATCTACAATAATTGGGACTGCTTCTACCACACTTAAGATTAAAAAAAAGAAAAACACTTTACATGGAGTTAAATTTTGCTATTGAATATTTGTTAAAAACGTATGTAAAATGTGGATTGTGTCTTTCTAACATACATTCTATATTTCTTCCTTTAAATGTTCACCAAGAAGAAAAACAATTAGGATGTACAGGTACATGTGCAGTGTTCCAGCCAGGATTTCAGGGCAGAGGGGTGCAAATGCACAAAAAGTGCACTAAAGCGTGATTTCAAACTTCAAAAGGCAAAGTAAATTTTTTATTCAACATTGGTTAACATGTATCTTGAAACCTCTAGGTCCATGCCTCTGCTGGTTCACCCAATCCAGCCTAGATATCAGACTTGTCTGGTATGTTGTATTTTGAAACCTCTAGGTCTATGCCTCTGCTGGTTCACCCAATGGTATTAATCCAGCCTAGATATCAGACTTGCCTGGTATGTTGTATTTTGAAACCTCTAGGTCTATGCCTCTGCTGGTTCACCCAATGGTATTAATCCAGCTTAGATATCAGACTTACCTGGCATGTTGTATTTTGAAACCTCTAGGTCTATGCCTCTGCTGGTTCACCCAATGGTATTAATCTAGCCTAGATATCAGACTTACCTGGCATGAAATTTATCAAATTTGCTGCATTTGTTAAAATTCTTAAGACTGAAAATACGGAAAGGCTTTGAAACATCCTACATCTAGATTGGCTTCCTATTTACAATGTAGATGCCCTGGACATGAGTACTTGTTTTACTATGTTTGGATCTCTGACTTCTTATGTTTTGGTTCTACTGAAGATAGGACAATTCTTGAAATGTACATATAGGATATGTCATAATTCACCGTATTTATTATTAGCCCCACAAACAAAATTTGGGTTTATTAGGAATCAACCTGTCTGTCCATCTGTTCACATACCTTGAAATACCTAATATCTTGTTGTTTTTTGTCACTATGAAGTTTAATTAGACTGATCCTGTTATTGAAAGATGCTTTCAACTTCATAATCCTTAATCTTCATAGAAAATAAGACATGTACTTGCATCTCAGAAATACAAAGGACAGATCGAAGGACTAAAAGGGAAGAGTGGTGCTGCATCCCTCCACCTTGGGCTAGCTGGAAGACTGATGTGGATGTGGTTGCTAACAGAAGTGCAAATTAATATATTCACAGGTTTACACCATAGGGATTGGGACATACAACTATTTAAATGCATATATACATTATTTGAAACTTTTCAGGTAAAAATTGTAAATTCCCTGTTTTTCTTGTGGTTGGAGGGAACCAACTTTTTTGTCTGGAACATACCATTTTTTAAATGCATATAGTATTTGGATCTTCACAAGGGATACACCAAAAGGAACTTGAACATACAATTATTTGTTTGGCCTAGCCTCAAGTATTCCTTTTAGTTCTAACAACTTACAACATATATTGAGAAGAATTGTATGTTATAATAATTGGTATTTTTGGACACTGGCATCATATATAGAGAAGAATTATGTGTTATAATAATTGGTATTTTTTGTCCTTCCAAATTTAAAAATAGAATCAGTTTTTATTAGGTATGTCAGCCCATTATTACAGAAACAACAATACTTCAGGGATTGGTATTAATTCAAAACATCTATATTTTATGATATTGTGGTTTATTTTGCTTGTTGCTAATAATAATAATGATGGAAAGTCTTTTTCATTGGCTAGGTATGATTGGATCATAAAAAAATAATTTGGTTATTGCTTTTATCAATTATCAATTAAATATTATATAAATTGAATCATGCATCAATTATCACTTAAGATATTCTATTATTTAGAAATGATGTAATAAAAAAATCTTGTATTTTAAAATTGTTTTTGTACTTGAATGACTAAAGTATCTTTGCTTTAACTATCTGCTGACCAGTGGAATATGAAATAAGCCATATTATTGTATTGTTGTATAGTAGTATAATTTTCATTAAACAATCACAAAATTAGCATGAAGTTTACTGTTTCATAGTTGTAACAGTATTTTGCAATGGTTTTAAGCATATCTGCCTTCAGTTTCATAAAACATCTGGGTTTCAGAATTTCCTTAACTTTTCCCTCAGCTTAAAAAACTGACCAATCAGATGACATTTTCAATATTTGAAGAAAAAATCAAGGATTTGAGGAAAATCTCAATTTGAGATGTTTTTATGAAACTGAAGCCTCGTCTGATATACTCATTCCTGGCTACTCAGACTGATAAGATGTATCAGTGTAAATACACTAATTCACTCTTGGAATTGCAACAAAAAAGTGCTCAAACTACATACACTTTATTGCCATTCATTACGCATAAGAACAGTTCATGAATTTCAATAAATGAAATTTTTGTTGAGAGCTAGATGTATTGGGATGTATTTGAGTCCAGGTTTGATGTTTTAAGAGTGATTGTTTTTTTTTATTATATTATAAACAGATTAAAAAAATTGATTTTCTAAATTGGCTTGATAATCATCCTCTGACCTATATCAACCATTGGCATTGTCATATGGGAGTCTTGGGATGATATGCAGGCTGATAAAGAAAATGAAGTTAATCTTTTTATTTTGTGCCAGTGCAGCAGAATCATAGTATGAAAATACAGTTTATAAAAAGGTTTTGCTCTTCAATAAAAGGATTATTGCACAAATATTACAAGGTTATTGCACGAATATTGGTGAATATTGTCCAGAGTAGAATATTATATTGCATGAGGCTGAGAGCGCAATTAATATTATATAAAAGGACAATATACTTAAATTAAGGATTACTGATATCTCTGTTCTTCAATGTTTAAAAATGATCATCCATGGTTTGTTATAAAATTTATTCTTATTGCTGCAGATATCCTGATTGTTAAAGTTGAAAGTTATGATAGTATTGTAGTCCAATGGATGTCATTTTACTGTTAATTAATATACATTGTAAAATTAATGAACAATTATTGTTACATTGAAAGTCATCACATTTTATTTTTTGGGGTCTTTACAGCCTGCCTTACAGTGTAGAAAGTTGTCCATTTTTCAGTTTTTAGAGTAACCTGTGGATGTTTATAATGTATACTTTTGTGTGGCTGACCACATCACCCATTTCTATATAGTGGTGTCATTTGTGGGATTTCCAAGTATAGTAGTGTAAGATTGTATACATGTATATCATTTGGGAATGATCCTTAAAAAAACACTCTTGAGACAAATTTTCCTTGATTGTTCCAAATTCTAAAAATTTCAATTTCAAATAACCATCTTCAAACATGAAATCTGTAACATGTCCAGTAACAATTCATATCCATCAAAAAACTGTAATAGGTCCAGTATTAATTTTAGCCCAGGTTGCATCAAAGAAACATGTTTAAAATCCAGGTCTGGTATAATTTCAAATCTGAAATGGTGTCAACACATTATATCTCAACAGATGCTACATTATAATTTTTGAGTCCACAGCTGAGCTAATTACTTTAAATAAACCTCACATTTGCTGTGGTTTACTGTTGATGCAAAATATTGTAAGCAACAAAACTTGACACAGGAGAGCAATATTTGACAGTAGAAATTCATGGGCTTGGCAAGTTTCAGCAATGGTGAGCAGAATCTCGCCTTACCAATTGTTTGCTATCATTAAGATATAAATGTGAATGAATATGTCCCATCTCTATTCAGTTTTTGTCAATAGAGGGCATTGAATGGTTAGTAGGGTGTTACCCTCGAAAAAATCAGATTCTTATTAATAAAATTATATTGAAAACATTTCAAAGCTAATCTTTTGGCTTTTATTTGCCCTTTGAATATGTTTTATCAAATAAAGAAATATATTAATTATAAAGTTACATATTAAAATGAAAATAAAATGTTAATGATATGGCTTTTACCTTTGAATTGAATTTTAAAAAATCTATGTTAGAAAAGTTTGTATATAAAGTTATTGTCAGGGAAAAAATTGATAACCTTCTTTACAAAACTATTGAATGTTATAAAAGGGAATGGACTTCAAAGAAAGCTATCCAAACAGCACAATTCTATACATAGTTTTTATAATGCAATGGTTTATAGCTGACACTTTCACTTTATTTCAATTTTATTGGTCTGTAAGTCAATAAACAGGGTAATCGCACAGAAGAAGTAGCATTTTACAATCGTCGACATTGGCGATTTGAGTTTATTTTGAAACGACTGTGGAAGGGTGGATTGGAACATGACAGTTAGTTAAATGTGATCTATTTTTACCTGTGTATTTACCTTTACGAGCCTTAGTTCCATTCAGAAGGAATTTGTTAAACTAATCAGGCAGAAAACAAGAACAATAGTTACCTATACCAAGCAGTTCTAAAGATTAACCTGGACAAGTCATTTTACTAATACAGTCCTAATTTACTCTTCAGTTTTAATTTATAGGAGGATTTTAATAAAATTTGTAGAACATGGATTTTAAATTTGTTTAAGAAATTTTATTTTGAATTGGATTTTAACCATGTAGGGATATTATCGTAGATAGCTATTCCTATGGATTCTATATTAACTTGGATTTTCCTTACATGAAGTTGAGAAAAAATATAATTGACACACAGTTTGTAAGATGATACAAACAATGTGGGAACCTTCTTGATAAAACTGGAAATTCTGTCATGTTACATTTGGAAATTGTTGGATTAAAAACAAGGCCCAATGTGCCTGGGAGAATAGGTTATACAGAACGCTCAGCCAGTGTAACACCAACACCCCGAAGCAGACCTGCCCTTATTCCGGTCACACCAAGGTAATCTTATCGAGAAAAACTTTTCATTTTTACATTTATTTTTATTTTGTTGTGTTTTTTCTTCTGTTGAAAAAATTGTATTACTTAGAATTCTGGTAGGTTTGGTAAAATGGTCCTAAAATTCATCTCTCTTTTATCCAATATTTTATTGAGATTTTGATAAATGTGAAAAGCCTGTCAATCTTGCCTGTCCTAAAGCAGATTTTTTTCCACTTCTTGAATTTCAATTGCAATATTTTTTCTTGGTAATGATAAAACTTTTTTAAACCAATTTTTTAGATCACCATTTTAATTTTAGTTTATAGAATCTTCTTAAAGTGGTTTTTTTTTAAAGAAATCAACTTTTTAACTGACTGAATTTGCACCTCTTCTCTGCCCAATCATTTTTTCCCAAAATGCAATACTAAAAATTTATACAATTTTTTTAAGGTAACAAATACTTAATTAATAGAGGCAAAATTGTATGCTTTAACAATATTCCAAGTCATTGACATCTTGCAGTTTACATTTTTCATAAAAAAGGAGATATTGTCAGTGCCACAGACCTTAATCTGCATGAAAATTTGAGCATTTTAGAATACAAAAAAGTAAGATGTTGTATCCCTATGCATTCATATTTCTATTTAAAAATCCAAAGAAAAAAGTCAGATAGATTCTGCAATAGTGAAAAAAACAAAAATTGATTGGAATTTAGAAAACGAAACTCTTGACAAGAACATGGGAAACCATTTGAAAGGTTAAAAATATATACTTATTATTGTAAAGGTAATGACACAAGTTTAAAAGTATTTTTTCGTTTATTTACCAGTCCTTTGTAACAACCTTCAAACAGAAAAATCTCAAGCAAAGATTAAAGTATTAATTTCTAGCTAAATTTACTGTTGGATTAAATACAGCAGAGTATTTTATAAATTACATAACATTGAACATAAAGGGTTTTCTTCTTTGTATAAATATACAGAATGTTTTTTGTTAGTAAGAAAAAGTAACAAAGTTTGTTATGTAATGAGTAATGTAACGCATGTTTTGCATGTTAAATAGACATTTTGTTAATATACAAGTTTCTGACATGCAATTTTGTAAATATGATATTATTTATATATCATTGAAATTTGATAGATTACTGTAATTTAGAAATTTAGGAATATATTTTGTAAAGTGTAAAGTAACAACAGTAATATAGGGTTTGTTAATGAACCGGTTATTTTGTCTAGAATTTACCCCCTCAACAAAGCCATGTTAAGAAGAATTTTGACTAGAATTTACCCCATCTACAAAACCATGGTAAGAAGTAGCCAACAATATAACAAACTTGTACAATGGATTAGAAATGTCTTCCTCAAACTAAATACTATTAAATATATTAAAATTCTCAGATCCCAATGTGTTTCCTATGAAATCTCTTGGACTTTGTATCTAAAGTCTGTTGCTAAGAAATCACCAAGAAAATCTCAAAAAGTTGCTAACAAACCTACTGGCATTAAAAATATATCCAGATAACAATGATAAGAAGTCTCCTTGTGGAGAAAAAATGGAATTATAGATAGGTCTTTTTCCTTTCGTAATCTACAATGTATCATGACTATTTATATTTAAAAGAAAAAAATATGTAATATATGCCAAAAAGATGCAATCCACATCTTATATTCATTTATAACAATTATTCAAAGCACTTGGACCTCTCCCCACCTTAAACGCCAGGGGCCAAAAAATAGAAAGATCAGTCAAACTTTATAAATTTCCAGCACATAGACAACACTCAGGGAATTTAACTAATTACAATGATGGAATTTAAAATCTCATTCCAGGACCTGTAAATAGATACAACTTGAGCACAAGGAATCTTTTTATGGCCTCCACACAACACAAAAAAAATTATATTTAAAGAAAGAATAGAAATAGAACTCTTATAGGACTGTTATTGTTGCCAATAAATTTCTTTTTATTCTTTGAATTCTTTGACTTAGACGAAGAATCCTTTTAAATTTTTTTGCCCAAAGATCAAGGCTGCAGTTACTAAAAAAGATATTTAAAAATCTGGATTCTGGTTATAACATTTTTTCCTTTTGATACATGTATTTGTAAATAATGTCTGCTTTTTACAAAAAATGTGGGCTTCTGCTTTTTGTGCCATTTCTTCTCATTCTTTGTGAAATCTAGTAGGAACATGACATAATATTTCTGTATTTGGCATCAGTTAAGAATGGGTTTAACATTAAATTTTATCTTAATTGGTAATGTTCACTATCTCAGTCTATAGATATGTAATATTCTGTGAACTACCTAAAACATTGCTTCATGTAATAACAAAAGAAGTGCAACAAATTGCATAATAAATACTTAATTTAGTTCAGATATGGGAAAATTCTTATGGTTCTCATCAAATTTTAAAAATTCTGTATGATATTGCTCAAACTGGTGTGTCATAGATTATCACATCAAAGTAAATTTTGCATCTAAATGTAAAATATTAATGGTGCAAGTGATGATTACAAAGAAAATCTTCAAAGAAATGTTTTCACCTCTGTATTTAGTATTGATGATGTATTGAATGATGTAAAGAATTTGTTTGATTTTTATTTTAACAGCAAAATGAAGATCCCACCATCCTGTGTTTAATTGACATTTGAAATTTATGAGAAGATGATATTGGAAAATTTTTCATTTAACTAATGAATTGAAATCCAGAAAATTTATGGGAAGATAAGTTTTTTTTTTAAATTTTCACATAAACTCTGCATTTTCTATTAAAAATATATATAAGTGAAATTTTTATTTATAAGATATATTGGGTTAAAGTATTTAAAATAAATAATTTGGACATGTGACAAGACTTTTGACGCAGAGCCAGACCATAAACACATTAATAGTGGTCAGTAAGATAGCCTTTAAAAGGTATCAACAAAATCTTTTTGTTTGACTGAGTTCATGTAATGGACTGACTAAATAACTTCACTAAATGGTCACTATCCATATATCTTCTTGTTTGGATGCATTTCAAATTTGTGTCAAACTTCTACTGAAAATGGTTTCTTCATCAGGAGATTCTTCATAATCAGTTGGAATTACATGCAAGAAATGTTTTAGTTGTTTTTCTTGATAATAAGGTCATCAGCTAGCTATTTTTTTAAGAAGTAGTTTTGGTTATTTTTAATGAAAGTTAGGTCCTGGTTATTTATCACTGTAACTCCTATAGTTTTCTCAAGCCAAATTCAGCCATGAGCTTCTTGCAACACATGCTTTTGGTTATTGGTCCTGGATATCATAAGCTATAATCATCCATCAATTTCCTACAACGCATGCTTTGGTTGATTTTCAGATGATCTTAAGCCAAAATCCACCATAAGTTTCCTAAAACATATCCTTCATGTTGTTTGTCCTGGTTATTTAAAGTCAAAATCAGCCCTTAATTTCTTACATGAGATTTTGGTTGTTTGTCCTGGTTGTGCTAGCCAAAATCGGCTAGTAATTTCTTACAACACATGCTTTCAATTGTTTGTTCTTGTTTCAGTTTCCTAAAACATCTCAGTTTGAGGATTTCTTCAACTTTCTCATCAACTCAAAAACTGACCAATCAAATGACAGCATTTTCAATATTGAGGGAAAACTCAAGGACTCAATTTGAGATGTTTCATGAAACTGAAGTCTGGTCATCTTAAGTCAAAGTCAGCCATTTATTTCTTACAACACATGTTTTTGGATGTTGGTTCTGGTCATCTTAAGCTAAAAATCAGCAATTTCTTACAACTCAGGTTTTGGTATTGTCCTGTTGTCTTAAGCCAAAATCAGCCATCAATTTCTTACAACACATGCTTCCTGATTATCTTGATAGAAGGTAAGACCAATTTCTTACAACACATGCTATAATTTGGTTGTTGGTCCTGGTTATATAAAGCCAAAATCAGCCATCACTTTCTTACAGCAAGTGCTTTTGGTTGTTGGTCCTGGTTATATAAAGCCAAAATCAGCCATCACTTTCTTACAACAAGTGCTTTTGGT
>JARWCS010375247.1:0-10116 GCA_034783895.1 Geukensia demissa
CAACCAGTCATACAATAACTGCTTCACAATTAGTGTTATAAAGTGTTAATTGTCATGTGTGGGTATGCCCTATTGAGCAATTAGTTTCCAGGGCCTAGATGTTCAAAGGTTAATCACTTATTTTTAAATGTGTGTTTATCAGTGATGATCATTATTATTTTGGTGAAAATTTGGAAACAAGTTCAGGTGCTGAAGATGTTTCAACATGTCAAATTTTAGACTTGAAATAACTACAGTGTTGTTATTATTGAAAGGTGAAAAAAGTGATTAACTTTTGAACAACTGGCCCCAGATTTGTAAATTTTTTCATGAATTTCCCATAGAGTCCTATGTAAAACAATGTTCAGCTGTGGTGGCATCTTGTTTTGCGGGTGGGGTAATCTGACATTGTTATGAAGGGGACCAACCTAAGAACCATTCCATCTAAGTAAGGTGTTTAACTCAACAAGCAGTCCAAGATAAAAAATGTTTTTGTAAATCTCTGATAGGGTCCTATGTAAAACTGGGGTGGCCATCTTGGTTGACAGGTGAAGTCACCAGACAAAATTCTGAAAGAGACCCAAAAAGGAATCATTCCACCAAAGTTTGATTCCAATTAAGCAAGTAGTTCCCAGACTTTTAATTTTTTTTTATGAATTTCCCATAGGGTCCTAAAAAAAATAATGTTTGGCTGTGGAAGCCATCTTTGTTGGTGGGCAGGGTCATCAGACATAATTATAAAGAGGACCAACCTTAGGTCCATTCCACCTTAATAAGGTTCTAATTGTGCAAGCAGTTCAGGATAAAAAATTTTTTTTGCAAATTTCCCATAGGGTTCTTTATAACATTTAGTTCGGCTGGTGAGGAAATCTTGGTTGATGGTTGGAAATGCCGGACACAATTTTGGAAGGAGACCACCTAAGAGTTATTTCAGTAAAGTTTGGTAAAGATTAGCACAATAGTTTCAGAGGAGAAGATTTTTAAATTCATCCCCCCTTTTTTCTATTTTTAGCCTGGAGGCCATTTTGTTTGGAGGTCAGGGTCATTGGACACAATTTTAGTAAAGGACCATTCCAGCCAAGTTTGGCTAAGATTGGCTCAATACTTTCAGAGGAGAAGATTTTTCAAACTCCATCCCTCTTGTTTCTATTTTTAGCCTTGGGGCCATTTTGTCTTAAGGTCGGGGTTGTCGGACACAATTCTGAAAGAGGACCACCTAAGGACAATTGCTGCCAAGTATGGATCAAAATGACCCAGTGGTTTCAGAGGAGAAGAGCTTTAAAGAAAAGTTTATGACGACGGACGGACAACGGACGCCAAGTGATGGCAAAAGCTCACATGACCTTTTAGGTCAGGTGAGCTAAAAACTCCTACTATAGAACAGTACAATTCTTTTAACAATGTGCATTATAAAAGTGTGTTTACAAATAATTATATACCTCAGTTGATTCTGAATGAAAGGCCCAGACTAGACTGGATGAACCGAGGCCCTGTTGTCGTTGTTGTACCCTCTGTACAGGTGGTAAGGTCCTAAACAGATAGATGTGATGTCTCATGGCCAGGAGGAACCTTAGACCACAATCATCAATACTTTCTGCAGCACCACCAGGATGACTTTCTGTAAAACAAAATAAAGCATCACCTAAGATTTAAATATCCTATTATAGAAGAACCTGTTCTGAAGTGAACTTGGCCAAGAGAGGCATATATCTGTGGGAAAACCATTCAGTGTCACAACGCTTCATAAATTACAAACAAAAATGGCCTGAATACATGTAACAATAGTTTGTCATCAAAATTGACTCTAGTATTTGTCAGCACCATCAGCAAATATGAATGATGTACCAAACTGTCCACCAGCACTGTTAATAAAATTTACTTAAAGATACCACCTTAGAAAAACGGCATTAAGAAAGGATTCTAAAATAGATTCTGTTGTAAGATATAGGCAAATTCACTGGATGAAAGACAACTGTTCTTGCTCCAAGAACATTGCATATTTATTTTAAGAGTTCGAGAATATATTCAAGAATGATTTAACTTATAAAGGTCAAAACATTTTCTATCCAGGATGAAAAATAGTTTGATAAACAGTAAGCACATATGCATGTATTATATATGCTTTATTTAATATTTAATGTTCTAATACATTCCATTTTAGAAACTCCTTGATATCACACACTTGAACTACTGGTAAACTTATTGAACAATGGCGGTACTGGTATAAAGCAAAGGGAAAAGAAATTGCCAAATCAGTAAGAAGTGATTTTCTTGTTCTATATTTTGATAATTTTTTTCTTTTTTTTTCATTTACTTTTAAAATGTTCCTACCTAGTTTCGCCTCGGATTCAAATCTGGCAGCAAAATCTGTTTTAGTGTGTGCTACTGTGTCAGCCAAGGCCAAGAGGTACATCTGGTCTAAACTGGTTAGACCCGGTAACTGTGTATGGGTCAGGTGTTTTGTCAGCATCCTGGCATGTGCTGCTCCAAAATATGTTGGTTTCTGGAACCCTTGTGAAGATGATGGCATTCTTTTTCTTGGCATTCCAGGATTATCTGGGCTAGATGAAAAAACATCCACATTCAGCTCATCATCATTCATATCACCAACATTAAAAAGGTCCGTGTAATCTTGATTACCGACATTTGACACTGGAGCGTGAATGACATCGGCCTGAGCTACAGTATGATCCTCATCTGCAGCTAACAATGCATACATAGGTAACGAGGGTATAGAAAGGATTTCCTTATAATCCAACTGGGACTCTTCCTGCATTACCGGCACCTCAACTGGACTACCGCCACTTATTGACATGGCCCTTGGTCTCATTAATTTGGTTTCATCCTCTTCATCTTCTAGATAACATAGAATATCTCCTCCGGAAATACATCGTACTAAATGGGACAAAATTGCTTTTACTCTCCTAGTCTTCCCAGAATTCAGCAGTTCCATCAAAAGTCTAGGGTGGTATTGTGGTAAAACTGGGTTAGCAATACGATATGCCTCAAACAAACCAAATTCTTGTATCACAGATAGACTTGTCGTACTTTCACTTTTAGACTTAATCAAATTGAATTTTGATAAGTTGGCATCAGAATTTTTTCGAGATAAATTATTCAGATGTTTAAAACTTGGCAAAGAGTACGATGGCTTCAGTTTAGCCATAGATTTGGAAGACTTCATGGTGTTCATACCTAAAACAGTCAAACTTGTTTCATCAAGAGTCCTTTTATCGGCATCTTTTTCTGTTGTTATGTCTGTATTTGATGAAGAATTTCTCCATTGTGAATAAACATGCATTTCATTATCCATCCCCACTACAAGGATACCCCCACGAACCCATGACATATGCATGGGTAAGGGAGGTAATCCATCTGCTGTTGTCAACTCGATTGATCTTAGTTTCATCCATTGTATATCTTCTTGAACTGCATTAATCATAAGTGATTTTGATTTTACAAAATTTTGCCGCCTATAAGAAGCATCAATAATTCCATGACTAGACTTTACAGCACTGTCCTGTTTTTTAACATCTTCTTTATTGGCTTTCTGACATGCTTGAACAATTTCTTTTGAAACTTGACCATACATCAAAATCTTGGAACCAACACCAACAGTCAAAATATGTGACCCATCTTCTGTGGAAACCCAGTCTAACTGAACAAGTTGTTTTTGCTGAAGAAGCGGATGTTTATCGACATGTTCAGACAAGTTTTTCTTCACACTGTATATTGTACTTAGACTAGGAACATGTATCATACGGTTGAGATTGACAATAGAGGCAGACGGGGATATGCCTTTCATATGCTGTTCTTCCTCCTTCAGGTCAAAGGTCATATTTGATGGTGGACTGTTGGGTGTGTAGATACAGTTTAAGTCTATTTCTGGGTTGTGCTCAGGAACACTGATATTTTTTAGTTCTATTGTATCTTCTAAGAGCCATTCTGATCCACCTATAAAATAAAATATAACTTTTTTATAATAACAGTTATACACATATAAATAGACTCAGGACTACTGGTTTTTTTTGTTAGAGGTTTAACTCCACTTTCAACAATATTTCAGTCATATTGTGGAGGTCAGTTTCCATAGTGAAGGAAGCTGGTGTATCTGGAGAGAACCAACGACCTTGGGCAGGTAGGTAACTGACCAACCTTATCACTTGTGATGCAAGTCAAATGCAACCTTTTTTGTGTGGTACAAAGTCAGGCACAAACTCACAGCATATACATGTAGGTGATAGGCTACAGTGATCTGCACACGAAAGTTAAATCAAATACCTAGACCACTCAGCCACCCAAGCCCCCAGGACTACTGTATAAATATTAGTATTGACTGATTAAACTTTCGCCGATACATGTATTTTCTTCTGTATATGGTGGAGGTTTTATTTTTTGTGAATTCCAGTTATTTCTATGAAATGTCTAAGCAAATTTTGGCATTTTGGCAAAATTTCACAAAAAACTGCAACAGGAACTAGGAGAGTTTTTTAATTTCAAACACAAAGTATAAGGTGTTTGTCCATGTAGTGTGACTACATTTAAAAATATGATGAAGATGATTATTAAGCAACATTAGTAAAAGGAATAGCCCTTGCACATTGGCACTTTTTTATTTTATCTCATTATCAATTTAAATTTAAATACAAGAAAATCCTTATTTAGTCCCTCCTTAAAAAATAAACAGGGCTATATCATCTTAAACCAATCCCAACTTATATTTTTACAAAATATAAAATATTGTTATGTTGAAATTTCCAATTGATCAGTTTATTATACAGCTATAATTTTAATCCAATAAAAATGTTTCATTCTAAACATATGACAATACAATATTTTTCCACATTGTACAGACTTTCCGTATTTTTCTGTATTGGACATCCCGAAAAGTCTGTATTTTTACCGTATTGTAAGTTAACAAAGGGAGAAAACTTTTACAACATGTTGTCTGCAAGTGAGGTTGCAATGTCATTCTCTGCTTAGGGCGGATGAAATTCAGAAATTTGTGGTAGCACAAATACCCCAAAACACAAAATTAAAAACCCTAAATGATGTGGAAATATTCAGACGTTGGTGTTTAACTTCTTTGAAAGTTTAATGAGCTTTTCAATCAAAATATATCTTTGATGGTATATTTTCAAGAAATAGACCCTTTATTAATCATATTTTTACTATTAAAATGTTAGTTGCATAATAAATAGGTTATTATACATGTATATCTACAATACAGATTATATTGTACTCGTGCATATTGTATTGAAAACCTGTATTGGATGAGATGCCAAAGGCGTCTTGCCCAATATGGATGTTAATATAATACGTACTCGTACAATATAATTCTGTATTGTACATATACATGTATTATAACCTATCAATACTAGAATAAAATTTATTGAATAGAAACCTTATTGTCTAGGGAGGATGAAAACCATGATGACAATGAAGTCAGGTCCATAAAATTATACAGACACAAAATTTTTGCAGTCAAATGAAAAAGTAAAGATTCTAAAAGCATTAAAAATTGTTAGGTCAACCAATGATCAATGCAACAGCAAACTAAGTCCAATAATCCCATGAAATACAGAAAAAAAATGCACAATTCTACCCCTTGGTACATTTTCAATATCAATTCTTTTTCCATAAATGTTTCTTTGTTCTGTTATCCTGAAAGAACTAAAGTGTTAATGTCTACTTCACTTTACATATTTTAATTTTAATGTTGGATGTAAACAGAGAATGAAGATCAGCTTTGAAAAGCTATTCAAATTATACTATCTCACCTGTAGATTCACATTCATATATGGCAACATATAAATTGACAAACTTTTCTTTAGGCTTGTCCTTCATAGTTTTAATTTTGCCCATTCTATAGGCAATGGCAACTCGCCCGCTGTAGGCACAGCTTACAGCTATTGGTTTTCCTGGAAAAAAAGAACATGAATTTAAAATGATGTTTGGATGGGCAAATTTGCAAAAGTTAATACCTAATATATATAGAACTTTAAAAAGTTACAAGTTCTTTCTGCCTGTTTGGATGTTCACAAACAAGTACATTACTTTTTTTTATACTGAAGATTAATGATATACGGTTACTTTCTGTTGTCTTCATAACTACCTTTTACAGGTTAAGTTTATAGTAACATATATAACCTTTACATAAATAAAACCTTTTTATCATTCTTGAATGTATAATAATGTCAACATAGGGAATAACTGACAGAACAAAAAAGTCACATATTTGGAATATATTTTTAAATGCATAAGATGTTACATATTTATACTGAACAGAAAATTGATTCAATCATATGAGGATACTCCTCTCTTGCTAAACTTGAGTGAAATTAGAACAAAACCTAATAAATTCGTGCATTTTGTAGAAAACCATGATAACTTGTACCCTATAAGGTCACAGTAGTGATTAAAAATACAACCAATATCAGTTTCTCTTGTATCCTTAAAACTATCAATTCAGCGATATTTTTTCCAAACTGTTATCTGATGAGTTAAAATTTCAATTTTTTGGCAAAAATGGTCATTTTCTTTTACCTTCCAACCACACTACAAACAATAAAATAGATATAAGTTAATCTTTATCTTACCAGGAATATAAACAGCACTTGAATCATCAACCTGTGTCATCATTTTCCACTCCAGCCAATCAAAACTGAGATCAGAGACCTCTGACCTTGTAAAGGTTGACATGGCTGGCTTTCTCATGCTGGACTCATCATCCACTGTGTATTCAAAACTAACTGTGCTCATGTTCAATTCACTGTGTGATGACAATGTATGACCAAAAGTTGCTTCCTCCACCTGTGAAATATCACACCTCCAAAATCGAAGAGTTCCATCAGTACAAGCTGTTACTAAGAGATATGGTGCAAGGCATGCTGGGTAGATGGATGCAGAACTGAGGTGTCCTGCTGCTACCTCTGCCGAGATGATGTCGACGTTATCAGGTAATGGAAGTTTTTTAGTGTAAACCTACAAAAAAGATCATTTCATCATTGTTCATTAATATATACATGCATGTGTGTCTTCTTATTTCTGATAATTTTTGTAAGTTTTAATTTAGGAAATAAAGACAACAGGAAGGAATAAAATATCAATTAGTTGTAGTGTAAAAAAAACTATTAACATCCAACAATGAAAATAAAATTTACCTTTGCAGTAGAAAAACACAATTTGACAACTGCCATGGGTTTTGTTGCAAAATGTTCTGGTGTAGAACTCCTGGAGGGAGGATTGGATCCATCATCATCCACAAATGTATAGTCTGGTACATAATTTCTCTTGGGATCAACTTAAATATAAAATAACATTAGTTTACATGATTGATTTTTTTCCTTTAAATTTACATGAGTGTTGAATATCTATTCTGTAATTAATCATAGATAATACAGTTGTACATAAAGAACAGAGCATTTTAAGCCCCCAAAAACCCATGAAAAATCTTAGTTCTCATATATAATACCTGGAGATTTCTTATTAGTATCCAAATAAAGATCACCATGTTTGTATGAGTTTTTCACCACTGATAGGTAAATATATTGTTTGTTCAACTGAACGAGTCTCTAGTCATTTGTATTTAACTTAGTTTAAGCATCTTTTCATTAAGAAAACTAAAACATCAAAAAATATGGAGAAAATAATGACAAATCTATGATTAGGATGTGGTACAACTGTAATTCAAAATCATAGATTTATATGAGAAGAACAGTAGCTGGATATTTACAGAACTTTCATAAAGGGGAAAGAAACCTATTAAATTTCAGAATTTGCAGCTTCCATATTATAAAAATAAACAAACTTTTAAACTAGACATGGAGAAAATTTGAATTCTGAAAAATGCTCTGCACATGATGTTGTTTTCATTTACTTAGCACCCTGGACCCCTATTAGTGTGAATACAGTGCCTGTACAATATCTGTAAAGGATGCAGTAAAATAAAGGTAAACAAGTATAATTTATGGTTGAACAAAGAATCAATGATGGATTTCACAAAGAATCGTAAGTCTAGAATTGTTCGTAAGTTTTTACGTCACAATATAATTTCGACTGTTACGTCACACACTTACGATCAATTTCAAACTTACGACTTTTTGTGAAACTCATTCCAAATCTAATAAAATATGAGTGTATTTCACAAGAAAAAGAATGCATTTATAATCTTCTTACAACATAATATATTAAATTTGTAGGTAAAGTTAATGCATTTTACAATCTGCTATGACATAATACATTAAATTTATCAGTAAAATTTCTCATATTAGCATACTTTCTAGATTATTCTGTGGTCCTAACTGGGAAGAGATAGTTATTTTCCACATGTGGAGGGTAGAGCCATGGTCATCTTCATTTTTCTGTAGGACTACCAGATAAAAGTTCTCTGAAAAGTTTCCCGTGTTACTTAAATCCACAATGGCTTCCAGATTACCAAGGGAACTGCCTGGTGAACCTGTCAATAGTTGTTCTTGGAAGACATGTAAAAGTTGTGTTTTCTGCCAGTTCTGAAAATAAAAAATTAAAATGTAAACATGTAAAAATTTCTAAATGTTTATTTTTCCTTTAGCAATTATATCAAAAGAAGTTTTTACTTGTTCAAAAGAACAGAGAGAGAAATTAGATCCAGCAAAACTTAAACTAGTTTAACCCTACCATATGTTGAATTCACCTGACTTGTTACTATTGGTTTATCCTTGTTCATCAGTACTATTAACATATTTGGTATCTTATTTGTGATTTATTTCCAGCCTGATGAATGAAAAGTTGTTCCTCCCTCATGATCATTGTAAAATCCAGTAGAGAACCCCAGTCTTAAAATTTTAAATTTTTTTAGTGTAAATGTGTTGCAGTGCATTACCTGACGTGATAGTTTTGATGATTTTCATGGTAGATGAAGTTGTCTTGATGCATACACAATAGGTAAGCTAAATTCCATTTTTTCTTGTTTAAATTCATCTATGTATATTCTCCCTCAAGACTCAACCCTTAATTTCTTTGCAAGTGTTGGAATTTTTCCCAAATAAACCCTGTCATTATGTGATGCAAAATTTGCATACCATGTATCTTGCAAACTCATATGAAAGTATTTCTAACCTAGGATACATTAGTACATTAATGCCTCTTTATTATTCTGTTTACCTGTTTGGCATCAGCAATGGGTTCCAGTTCAATGATACAGCCAGGTCTGGCAGAGGACTGTAGACTGACAATATTGAACATCTCTCCAGGGGGTCTCTGGGGCTCTACACTATACCCTGAACTGGTATTACTGGAAAAACTCATTCCAGGCTACAAAGAATCATTTAGAAAATTTTATTCTCATAAACACACAGCCTAAAATTTTGCAACTCACCTAGAAGTCACTAATTCAAATATAAATTGCGTCTAAAATAACTCAAACCGTGATGCTGCTCAAACAAGACTTCCACTTTCCTAATGTCTTAAAAATTTTTGAGTTTAAAATACACGAAAACTCACAGTTTGAGGGGTATTGTGAACCAAAAATGCCTGTACAAATGTAAGTAAAATATTTATGGCTGTACTGGCTAGGGAGGAAATATATTTCTTATGCCAATATTGAATAACAGTGATTTAAAAGATGTGGAGGCATTTCATCAGACATTGTAAACAGTTAAAAGACAAGACAGTTACAGGCTAAAACTGCTATGCTATGAATAAATTCCAGAATAACTAGGGAATATTCACAAAAAAGATTTTTGGCTGGTTTATGTGGTTTCTTTTGAAGGTACCTTCCTGATAATTCTATTGTCAAGGGACTATGCTGATGGTGAAAAATTATCATTGATTCCATTGTCTTTGACATCACATGAATAAAATGGATTATTCCTGCCCATAACTCCTGCTTGGTGTCACAGCTGCACAAGAAGATTTAGTTTTGTGACATTGCTTGTTTAAGAAAATCCACCAACTAGGAACATTTCTCAAACATGCGTCAACTGACAGATTTACCCAGAATACCTGACGTCACCAAGGAAACAGTATTGATAGTAGTGTTGTTCAATCAGAAAAATTTTGGAACCGATCATCGGTTACTAACGGTTAACTGTAACCGATCAATGATCGATTACATAATCGGTTATTCGATAACTGAATTACATGTATGCTTCCTTC
>JARWCS010375258.1:0-10115 GCA_034783895.1 Geukensia demissa
CTAACTGAAAATAACTGTCCGCATTATTTTAGAATTCTTTTTTACTTTTGTGAAGCAAATATAAAAAAATCCTGATTTCCCGAGTGAAATTTCATGAATCCCGGATCTCGTTATTGTATTTTCCTGTAATCCCGAGGTAAAAATGCATTTCATCCCGAATCTCGCTACTAATTTTTCCCGAAATCCCGGAGTCTAACGGTTCAAATCCCGAAATTCCGAACACAAAATTGTCCAATCCCGGCGTCCCGAAAAAGGTCCTACCCCCCCTCTAATATATTATTATAGTATGTTACATATATTTATTTTTTGTGGGGACGGATCAACTGTTATTTTTGGGGACGGAAATACCGAGGACGGAACGACTGGGGACGGATTGACTTGTTACCTTGTACATGTAGTCTTGAAATAGTTGTGCCACAGTGCCACTTAGAAAAGTGGGACCACCAACCATAGTTTTGTGACAGTAACACTTGAAATGACTAATACTGGATTAGAAAATGGACAATGTGCCCAATGTCTCTAAAAAGGAAGTAACTTCTTACCCTTCCAGACCACTTGAGTTCACGCCCGGTTTTTTGACTGGGTCTGCATTGTTCATAATTTGTGTTTTTAGTGTTATATGAATATATGTCATGTTCTGTCTTGTTCGTGTTCTCAAGATTGCTGTGTCTGTCGACTTTCCCCTTTTGTCTGGCCGGTTTTCTTTCACTTCTGTAGTACTGTAGATATACAGTGTAACACCATGTGACTGAAACTAGAGGATATTTCCCTCCAAACACTAGTGAAGTCTGCAGTAATAGGCAACATGCACAATTTTAACAGGTTTTAATTAATGTCTTTTATGTATGTTGGAAAGATCCAGTTTACATCTTTTCAATAATGTTAATTAATTCTTATATTTTTAGTCTGACCACATATTAACTGTAATACGGTAGGCCACTCTCTCTATGCGCCTGCATGTTATTTCCCAGCGTTTTCCAATATTTGGTCCCGAGCGTACCTGATGAAGGTTAATCCAGCTTTGCACGCAGTGTAATTAAGGCATTTTCAATCGTTTTTCAATTTTGTTTACAATTTGTTTGATAAAAGTAATGCAAGGCACTACATGTATTTGTTTGAAGAACTTGTTTTGTGCCCCACGGAAATCTAGTGAAGGAAAGTCAACATCTTTTTTATGCAGTACAAAATCCAGAAAAAATGTGGATTGTGTCTTTCATTGTCTTTCTGGCAAATATTCCATATTCTTTATTCTAAATTATTAATATTAAATTTATATAATTTCAGGAGTAGATGAGATGACGAACAAGAAAAATGTGTTGATTGTAGGAGCAGGAGCTGCTGGAACAGCTGCAGCATATAGTTTATCAAAACATCCCGAGAAGTTCCGAGTGGAAATATGGGAAAAATGCAGTGTTGCAGGAGGTGTGGCGGTCTCTGGTGATGCAAAAGGTGGTGTTTTTGTTAACTATGGTGTGCAGGGTGGGACACCGTCATACAGAAACACATTACTGTTGATGAAGGAATATGGATTTACACCCAGTCAGGTCTTTATGATGATATCATTTGGAAAGGGGAAGACTCATTGGACAAACTATGCTAAATCACCACTAACAGAAAAATTAAAAGATGAAATTAAACGTTTTGAAGCTGTCTTGAAGAAAATCAATAGGTTTGAAGCTATCTATATCTTTATTCCAATGTACAAAGTTTTGAAATGGAATGGATTTTCAGAAGACTTTGCAAATGAGATGGTCTTCCCTTTAACTGCTCTGTTTTTTGGGACAGGAAACAGAACACCATATGTGTCTGCTGCCATCATGGCCAGAGTATTTTTAGATGAAGATCTTCGTCTTTTTGATTATGATTCAGAACTTTTGTTGAGTCAGACGCCAGAAATGTTTGCATTTCCAAAACTAGAGGAGATGTATAGTACAATAATTAGCAAAATCGGGGTGAAATTCTGTCCCAATCGGCCTATTGCATCTGTTAAAAGATATGGCACACATGTCACTGTAATGGATGAGAATGGAAAGACGTCGACATTTGATGAAATTATTTTTGCATGCGATGCAGAAACTGCTCTTAAAGTCATAGAAAAGCCCACATTTATGGAACGAAAAGCATTGGGCAATGTGAAGTATTACAATGACCTGATTCTAACCCATGAGGATGACAATTATATGAACAAATATTATGAAGTAGACAAAGACAGGGACCAGTATTTTGTCAGGACTGATCCCACTGATGCCACCAAAATAGAAATGTCTTTTAATCTATCAAATTACCAACCACAATTAAAGACCTCAGATCGGAACATTTATCAAACCATTTACCTTGATGATAATTTAAAGGACAAGTATTGGACCATAGACCAGGTCAACAAAGATAAAGTGTTAATGGAAACTTGGTGGAGACAGTTCTCACACTCATGGACACATTTTGCTTTCACTGTGCCACTAATGAGATACCTACAAGGGAGAAAACACACATGGTTTTGTGGTGCATACACATTGATAAATACTCATGAAATAGCAATGATATCAGGGTTGGCAGCTGCTCATCGTCTTGGTGCACCATATCCATTCCCTCAGGACAAACTTGCTGCAAAGCAGTTTGACCAGTACCTCTTGACAATTCATGGACAACCAAGAAAGTACGGATGTAATAAAACTACTTTATTTAGTTTTATTTTAGCTCCATTGATGGCAGTGTTTGCCTTCTTTTCACTGTTAGTTAGATTCTGTTACAACAGGTCTTCTTTGTCATAAGAACATGTAAGATGTCATTTTTGTCTCGCCTACAGCGACATTCGTACATGTAGCAGTCCAAATTTCGTTGTCGGCATCGTTGGTGGTGTCCACACTTTTTCAAACTCACATAGTTTTGTAAAATTTGTATGAATATTAGTTAAAAACTTGCTCAGCAGCTTCTTTATGCTCAAAATATTTCATCATTATTGAAATTTTGAAGAAATTAATGTTTTTTAATGATTTTTGCTTGTTTTTTGGTTAACCTTGAGGTTAAGTTTTTTTCAAAGTTTAATATCTTTGTGAAATCTTTATAGATAAATTATGAAACTAGCTGAAAAGTTTCTCTAGGGCATATTGATATCATCCAGTGTTAAATGAAAAAAAAATTTTTATTTGTTCCACATTCTGGCAGATAATTGGACTTAGTTTTTTTCAAAATTTTGGTTAACCCTCAGGTTAAAGTTTTTTAAATTTCAATAGCTTTGTCAAATCTTTATGGATATATATGAATCTTACCAGGGAGCTTCCCTTGAGCCTATCTATATCATACCGACTTAAATTTCAAATTAATTTTTTTTATTTTTGCAGATTTCAACCACTTTCAACTTACCTATGATTTTCAGTTCATTATTATGGTAAAAAATTTACAAGTACAACTTTCCAACCTACCTAAATCAATGTTTGCAGCACCTTACATTTATATTAATAGAAATCCATAATTACACTCTTAAAAAATGAGATTACAGAAAAAGTCTTTAAAAATAAAACTTCACACATTTATCATTTATATTTCAATATTTAAACTTGATATTGCTACTTTAAATAATGTAGGTTTCATTAATTGATATAAACACATTAATATAGAATACTTCATATACTGGCATTACTTAAAGCAGATGAGACACCAGATTTCGATAAACTGTACAAATATTAAACTTTGCTACTGGTACAAATGTATATCAAAAAGGGTCAGTCCCTTAAGCTTGCAGAATGTTAATTGCTCTCACAAGCTTCTGGAGTATGATTTTCTTCTTAAAACAGTATTTACTACTACAGTGTAACTAACTTATTTTTATTAGATGTACAATTGACTTTCAAAAACTTAATAATTATCATTAACTATAATCTTTCACACTTTAAGTAAAGCAATAATGTAACAGATGGATGAATTTTTCTTTATCAGAAATTATGTGATCATTTATAAATATGTATACATTTGCAAAATCTTACAAATGTACATGTGTAAAATTTTACATTAGATTAGTCACAGTATACAATATTTTTACAAATATCTGTATAAAATCATGACAACACCAGATTGATGTACATAAATCATGTTTATTTGTAACCATGGTGATTTTGTGTAAATGTTTAAGTATGATATATTCTCTGCCTCAAATCTTTTTTATACATTAGAATAAACCATGTTTATTTGTAACCATGGTGATTTTGTGTAAATGTTTAAGTGCGATATATTCTCTGCCTAAAAATTTTTTTATACATAAGAATAAACCATGTTTATTTGAAACCATGGTGATTTTGCGTAAATTTTAAGTGAAACATTCTCTACCTCAATTCTTTTTTATACATAAGAATAAACCATGGTGATTTTGTGTAAATTTTAAGTGAAACATTCTCTACCTGAAATCTTTTTTATACATGTTTACAGGCCATGACCAAGATTAAATATATGTTTCCTGTTCTTGTCAGAAAATAAATAAATTAGTGTTGACTTATGTTTGTTGGTAAAATATGTTAACTATGGTTTATAGAAATGTACCATACATGTATAGACCTTGTGGAATAATGGCTCTGAATGTTATCAGTGTTTTAAACAAAATATCCAGTTTCCCTGACATAAGTCATAAGTTTGGCTCTTGGTTTGTCTTGTGACCAAGTCATACGTTGTGCCTATTGGTTTGTCTTGTCTCAAATTATAATTTGTGGTTGGTGGTTAGTCTTATTTTAAGTCATATTTTGTGGCTATTGGATTCATTTTGTCCCAAGTCATAAGTTTGGCTCTTGGTTTGTCTTGTCTCAAGTCATAGGCTGTGAATGTTGGTTTGGCTTGTCCCAAATTTTAAGTTGTGGTTGTTGGTTTGTCTTGTCTCAAGTCATACTTGTGGCTATTGATTTGTTTTGTCTCAAGTCATAAGTTTGGCTCTTGGTTTGTCTTGTCTCAAGTCATAGATTGTGAAGGTTGGTTTCCCAAATTATAAGTTGTGGTTGTTGGCTAATCTAGACTGACGGGTATGTCTCAATCTTGTGGATAAAGAGACAGACATTACACTCATGACAGTTTCGATTAGCTGCAAGTAATCACTTCTCTGATTGGTCAATCTATGTTTAGAACTTGTCTTAAGTCATATGTTGTGGCTATTGGATTGTTTTGTCCTAAGCTATATGGTGTGGCTATTGGATTGTTTTGTTTCAAGTCATATGTTGTGGCTATTGGATTGTTTTGTCCCAAGTCATATGGTGTGGCTGTTGGATTGTTTTTTTTCCAAGTCATATGTTGTGGCTATTGGATTGTTTTGTCCCAAGTCATATCTTGTGGCTATTTGATTGTTTTGTCCCAAGTCATTTGTGGTGGCAATTGGATTGTTTTGTCCCAAGTCATAATTTGGGACTTGGTTGTTTTGTTCCAAGTCATAAATTTTGATTGCCGGTTTGTCTTGTCCAGGTCATAAATTTTGACTGTTGATTTGGCCTGTCCCAAGTCATAAGTTTGGGTCTTTGTTTGTCTTATCACAAGTCATAGGTTGTGGCTGTTGGTTTGGCTTGTCCCAAATTTTAAGTTGTGGTTGATGGTAAGTTGTCTCAAGTCATATTTTTTGGCTATTGATTTGTTTTGTCCCAAGTCATAAGTTTGGCTCTTTGTTTGTGTCACCAAGGCCGGTACATGCCATTGTATTGGGGAATAAGATGCATTGTTGTGCAATGCACGAGCCCAGGGGACAAGAGGGTCAGTCTATAAATAGACTTGAAGGCTTGGCTTAGCAATTGCTAGAATACAGTAACAGTTTAACAATTTAATAAAAATAGATAAACAAAATTTTAATACCAAAACAAGATTTAATAGAATTTTACACTGATTATATTTACAGGTAAAATCCTAAAAAATTAATACTGAAATATAATATTACAAGAAACAAAATTTTACACAACAAAAGTTAAATTTTATGATTTAAATTTTCACAAATACTGAAATAAATTTTTTTTTTAATTTGACACTATGATATTTGTCCTGCCCCAAGTCATAGGCTGTGACTGTTGGTTTGGCTTGTCTCAAATTTGTGGCTGTTTTTTAGTCTTGTCTTATGTCATAGGGTGTGGCTCTTTGATTGTCTTTTGCCTAAGTCATAGGTTGTGGCTTTTGTTTTGTGTTGTTCCAAATCATGTTCTGAGTCGAAAGTTGGACTGTTGATTTGTCCTGTACTATTTTCTTTTTTTCATGAACATGATTTAAAATGCAATTTTGTTAGAGCTATTATGTTGAGTTGTATTCTACCCTTGGAGAAGTCTAGAACTTTAAAATCTTCAACACAAGTTTCATGCTGATGTGCTTTCCTTTACATGTACCCCATATCACTACTTATACATGTATGTATAACTGGCTTAGTGGTTTGGTGGTAGTATGCGGACTTAAGTGAAAGAGGTCATGGATTTGATCCTGGCTTGGTCAAACTGAAGACAATAAGATTAGTAATTGCTGCTTCTCTGGTAAGCACAAAGCCAACTAGGCCAGATTTGGGGGTTTTTTGCCAAAATTGGCAAGTATTTTTTTTCAAAATGAATCCCATTTTGCCATTAAAAAGCAAATTGTTTGTGATTTCAAAAGTAAGAGCAAAGATAGTTGGTACAGAGTTGGAATTAGGGTGACATGTTTTCTTTGATGACTATTGCCTTGTGAACAAGCATGTTAAAATCTGACTCGGTGTGTCGGTCTAGTACAAAACAGATTAACCATTAGTTACATGCACTAATCCTGATTTTGCCTGAAATATTTACTGCTGGACATATTATAAAGAATTAGAAGATACCAAATGGGCAGACAGAAATTAAGTAAGAAGACTGATAAGAACATGGCCAATTTGTAACAAAATAAAACAAAAGACGAACTAAGTACACTGAAAATCAAAGCTAGAATAAAATGAACCCTACAAAAATTAGGGTAAGTTTAGGTGTGCCGGAAGGTTAAGCAACACCTGTCCCCCTAGTGTCACCCGTAGTATTTCTCAGTAGTCAAAGCAGATGTTTAGTAACAATCGATGTTATTCACAACTGGTATAGAAAATGATATATAATTACGACAGTGGGATGATATGCAATTCATGGTTATGACCTCAATCTTTCCATGAGAAATCCTTGGTTCAGTAGCTTTCTTGTCAACAGCAATCCTCCATCAATAAAATCTGATAGGAAGCACATGCCCTGGGGTAGCTTATAAACTGGGAAATATACACTCTGTATAAAGGTGTGGGTGGCTACTACAGAAGAGAATATAATACTTTCTTGTATAATACATCCAAAAGGAGTCAAAGCAAAACATGTACATATATATATGATACATGTATAAACAAGATTCAAAAAGGCACATGTAAACAAATATAAAAACACAAAAGCAGTAAACAAAGAAAATGATACAAAGAAGGCACAACACGTCATTATACTGATCTTAAATATGGGGTAGTCTCAATATTCCGACACTCTTACATGTCTTAGTTCTGACAACATGCAAAATCTCAGTTCATATTTCTGACATATTATTCTGATAATTATGTTCAGTTTCAAAATGTGCAAAATTATTTGCTTCCTTCTCCATTTAGAATTGCAAGATCGCCTTAGTCCTGGATAGTTGATAATGGGGTAAAGATCAACATTCTTCTACTGCCACTCACCAACTTTCACAAAAATTTTCTAACTTTGGCTCAGACTGAGGTAACTAGTGTATAGCCGTTGATTCTCTAACAAAAGCTTTCCACATAAAAAGGTTTTTCTGTGGTGCAGTCATATTACTTGACAATCTGTGTGGAAGCACTTTTATGTAACTGTTCACTTCATTTTCCCAAGCAGATGTTTTTATATAGGTCAGAAGAATTGGTGCATCTCCCTATATGCCAGACAGGGAAAATGTGCAGTTTGCTAGTAATTATGAAGGAATATTTAAAGCTGTTTATTACATGACAGTGTTTGGGTTTATTTCATCAGTTAATTGAAATTCCACTGATTGCCATTTGGCTGCCTGCTTGGGGCATGCCCCATTACACCTTTTCTTCATATTTTTGTGGCGGTGTTAAAATTGGTTGCAGTTATTATAGAATTACAGAATCAACATGAAGCCGCAGCAACCACCTGCTAAGTTCACCTTTATCACAGCCATTTTGGATATTTAACATTAATACAAAAGCAAAATATGTACACGTGTATGCAAAACTACGAATGACAAATAATACTGTAGTTTTCTGTCAAAAGTATTACATAGAGGTTCGGCAATAAATTCATAGTTAAACACTTTCCAAGCTACAAGAGATCTTTTATGAACATTTGAATGTTACCACCAAGTTAAAGGCTGCATCAGTTCCAACAATGTACTGGCTTCCTAAACTTCTTAAAACTCACTTCGTTTCATTTCTAATTCTAGTTAATTTCACTACAAATAATGTTTCAATTCTATTATTAACTAGTGCTCTAACTACAATATGTTACACTTAAAAAAACTCCTTTATCATTGAAAATAAGGTAAAAGTGAAATACTAGACTTGCTACTGAAGATTGTGTGCCAGTTTGGTTGAATTCTGTTGAGTGGTTAAAGAGGAGTAGCAGATTAGAAATGGTTACCTCCTATTGTTCAGCATAATCACACGACTAAGTAAAAATTGCAGCCAAAATTGAAATATTGATTTGAAAATAAAATATGTAGTGCAATACTAGATGTGCTGCTGAAGATTATGTGTAAGTTTGGCTGAATTCTGTTGAGAAGTTGTGGAAGAGTAGCTGCTTAGGAAGAGCTACCCCAAATGTTTAGCATACTCACATAATGTCTAAGTTAAAACGGCCACCAGAATTTCAATATTTATTTGGAAAGAAAATAAAGTAGATATGCAATACTAGACTTGCAACTCAAGATTAGTTAGGAATTTGGTTGAATTATGTTGAGTTGTTAAGGAGGAGTACCAGATTAAAGATATGTGACGCCGACAATGATGCAAGATGACAGAAGTGATCCCTATGTGTTGCCCTGCTATACAGCAGTCGACAAAAAACCAGGCAGGGGTAGATCATCCAGAATCAACTCCAACCTGTATTTTACATTGGGTATCATTGTGTTAAAATTTCAAATTGATGGAAATAACAGAAACCTATTTATGGATGATGACAACAGGACCATAACACATGATAGCAAAGTTTGTGCTTGAATAAAAAACAGATACCTGGTAAAATATTCTATAATAATTTTATTTTCGATATGTTAACTGATGTCATAATGAAATACAGATATTTAACATTGTAATATAATACTAGTATATATAGGTATTTGTTTCATGCTTCTAAAATTAATGAGAGTTATCCCATTATTTTCTGAAACAGATTTGCTTCAATGCGGTACAAATACATGTTGCGAGTTTTTCTTGATTACCGGTACATTTGTTACTGTAAATATTTTATAAATATCCAGAAAGAAACCAATTGGGTTCTCGGTGTAAGCCGTTCCATTAAAATGGATGTTTTAGGGCAAGAAGGGAATTTTATTTGTGGACGTTGTTTAGGGAAAAATAGTGGTTAGCTGTCCCCGACTTAATTTAGGCCTACCTCCCTACCCCCTTCCCCCCCTTTTTCTACTTTAACTGAATAGTCCCATATACAAAGAGGTGCTGCCAGGCCTTAAACTGGCCCATAATTTGAACTTTATATCAAGAGATCTCAAATAAGGTTAATGTGTTCATTAACTGTTAAAAAAGCAAAATTTATTTGTCCTTAATATAATTCCTGTCTAGAAAATGTAACAACTTTTATGCTTATATTTAATGAAAACAGACTGACAGACACTTCTAATAGCATTGGGATCACACTTGAGATCAACAGACAATTTTATTTTGTAGTGAAGTTTTACCTTATACAACAACATTTAAGAAGTAGGTACAGCAAGTACCATATTTTGCCCAAATTTTAGCTTTTATGACACAACAAATAGTTGTTATGCAAATACTGTTTGATAACCATCTTTAATAAGTTAAAACTTGTACTTGTATAACTGTCACCATTTCGATAAAACAGCCGGCACATGACTGTTTTAAAAAGGATGTAATTTTTTTATATAAAAATACCAAATCTTTAAGGTGTTTTGTTCAAAATAGATGATGC
>JARWCS010375269.1:0-10115 GCA_034783895.1 Geukensia demissa
AACCGCTAAAAAATCACTTTCCCGCGGCAAAATTTCACTTTCCACGGGTAACGGGAAATGGGAATCCTAGAGCACTGTAAAGTGCTTTCATCAGACATGATAGGGGCAAAACAATAGGAAGATCAGCCAGCCAATCAAACTTTATAAATTTCTAGTAGATAAAATCAACACAAATTCTGCTACTTAATAGCCAAATATACATAGGGGTTGGCAAACTGAGAATACTGATTTTATTTACTAGTCAGAAATGTGGTAATCTTCAAAATGGACTCGGCAAATTGGGAATCAGCAATCTGGAATGCTTCTTTACTGATAGCAGACCTAGATCTTTATGGATCAGGTCAGCAATAGAAACATGTTTCAATGTAATTTTACTGACTTTGATCAGAGGGGGAAGCATTTGTCATTCTACTGATGGTAGACTTGTGTGGAAGGATTAGCCAGAAGAGTAGGTTTAAACATTAACTGTTATTCTTTTGATGGTAAACTTACGTGGAAGGATCAGCTGGAGGAACTGGTTTACAGATGATTTTATTCAAGGGCTCCTGAACATGATGTTGATGTAGTGGACTTTGTTGTAGTCTCCCCTTACTATCAGCTTTCCATACCATCACCACTCCTGACTGTAAAATATACCCAGGTAAAATAGCATCAGTATATATTTTATTTTGTGAATTATCTATATACATTGTAAAACAGCATGTGCTGCCCAACATGCAAACACAAATCAGACATCGGTTTCACAAAACACTCATAAGAGTACCACACACATAAGTTTCAACGGGATTTACAGATGTATGTGGTCACAAGTCTTAATGGTGCTTTGTGTCTGGAGATGAGGCACATTTATCATTTGTTGGTGTCAGAACTATTAACAAATGTATTGCATCTTAGTCATGAACTGGTATTGAAACCGGGTGCAATCTCCTTGACATTTATTTTCCATTTTTTCCATTTCCAATGCATGAGCAACATGAGCAATGTTTTTTTTTGTGATTTTCAATGCTGTGACAATTTTTGACCTGATTTGTTTTTCAGTTTTATTGCAAAACCCATAAAACATGTACACTAAAATAAACTCATTTTTTCTTCATTTTTTTGCAGAAATTAAATGTTCTTTGGGTGCTGGCCAAAATTAGGGTCATCAGTTAGCAGGAAGTACACATATATATTGTCTTGGTCTTACAGTCTCAAACCATGAAAATCAATCTATCTAAATAAGGTATATTTCTTACATACCTTATCTCCTGAAGTCAATCGAGTACCATTACTACTCCATTCCAACACAGTGATAGGAGTTTTATGTAATGGAAGACCTTCAAGCAATTCCCCATCATCAGTGTTCCATACCAGTAATTCTCCATTCTCCCAGCCAACAGCTATGATTTTCTTGTTGGGGTGCCATGCTAAAGATGTGGCTTGACAGCTTCTTTGTAATTGGACATTTAGTAGTTCTTCCCCCTAAAAAATATAAACATCAATTTAAATATTTCAACATATTTTTGTTTCACAGAAACTTCAGGGATTTAGAAAATTCTACAAGTCTGTAATATACTACCAGTACAGCATTATCTATTATGTATAAAAGCATGTCTACTGGTCCCTGCATTATTCTGAGTTTTATCATATTTATTGAATTTATTATCAGAATAGAAAATATGCATGTATGGTAAGATAGATTTTGTTCATCTACATCTTTCTTTTTCCTCTTCTAATATATAAAATATATATTTCATTAAAATGGGTGTTGGTGTGTAAAAAAGGAGTTGAGGACTTTTTTCCTTCAAATGAATCCATGGATGTAGCAGGCAGAAAAACTTGTAATGTTCATTAGGTCATGTCCATCAACAAATTTCCCTTCCTACCCTCCCATACCAGTGATTATTTTAAAATAGCTCTCCAAGAAAATAAATCATAATATCAAGATACAAAGATCACCAAAATATTGTTATATGTTAAAAAAGTAATGTTTAACTTCAAATATTATCCACATTTTATTGTTCTTGAAATATTTTGATAATTTGGCAACATTATGGGCCTTGTGGAATATAAACTTTTATGTCATAACACATATTGCACATGTTATTCTGCAAATTGACTTCTTAAAAATTTCACCCTGCATTACCTCCCTTGATTTGAAACTACCACTATCAGCTCTATTAAGATTCTATGGGAGTACCACTAATTCTTTTGTATATTGCTGTAATAAACAGCTTCAACTTCACCTGTGAAACTGATTAACAAAATAACTGCTTGAGGATAATATCACATCCTGTCACTAATTTGTTTGATTAAATAAGGTCTACAGGTAAAACTTCCCATAGACAATAATGTTAGAATAGCTGTAGTTGTAAATCAGGGGAGATAATTATGACACAACTGGAAATGGGTCAATTGTTGTTTTACATATACATGTATATGATGCATGATATACCTCTTCCATATACAGATGAACAGCACCTCCAGAAGCATCACTGTAAGTGTTGACTGCCAGCAGAGGTGCTCCACTAAACCAGGCAACATCTGTATTGATTCCTTGTGAATCAGTCTTCAAACGATGGTCAAAATAAACTGCCATTATTCTGTGTTATTGTTTTAAAATCTGTGAAAAGATTGTTCAAGCTCATTAATACAGACAGCACTTCAAAAAAATAATATAATATAGATTAACCATTTATTTTTCTTAATCATATTATTGTTAACAGAGGCTTCAAGTCTCAAGATCTCGCCAGGAGCCTCCCCAAAAAATGCTGAACCTCCCACAACCATGTCCACCTCTTGCCAGGTGTAAGTCTTAGAATCTCCTACATTTATGAATCATGATCTTTTCATAAGAACTTGAGACTTATCCTATATCATATATAGTTATTATAGTCATAATAATGGTATAGAATAATCATTTGTTTTGTGACTTCAGTATCATTTTCATTAGGTAAACAGAAGACACTAGAGAGTTTCTGGTAGAATGCAAACAAATACTGCATTAAAATGGTGGAAATAGATGGCCTTTTGACTGCAAAAGGATGTGTACTCATTCCCGAAGTAGCCTAATACTATATGTAGGTGGAAGTAAAAATGAAAAATGACTTGTTTTTTGTTTAATTTTATGCAGGCCAAAAAAAAAAAACTCGACAATTACAGTAGCATGACTAAGGCACATCTCTCTCACAAATAAATTTCTATGAGGGAAATCTCCTTCAAAGGACTATTTGAAAGAACTTGTAGCTGCCTCATACTCTGCTACAGACTTAAAATGCTGAAATTAAACACCAAGCAACTCCCATCAAGTAACAGATCTGAATGTTTTAACTCTTCACCATGTTCACTTTCTATGATTTTCAGCACAAGACACAGGACTTGTATCCTATGATGGCTGCAAGGCCTTAGTAAATGACAAAATGATTTCTTGACCAGATAAATTTTCAAGATTTGACTAGTAAACAAAATTATTGAAACCCACATGTACCATGCAACATTACCTACCCAATGTTTTGGTGATGGTTAATGAGATTTTATTTTTTTGTTGGCTTTAAACAGTAAAGAAATAGCCAATAATTTCTTTATAAGAAAGAAGACCTTCGATATGTGTAGAGAATGTCCAACAAATCAATCAACCAGGATATATACTATGGGTTTGGATCATTTGTCTGGCAAAAGTCTCTAACCAAACACAAATTGTTACAAAAAAATGACAGGACTCACATTGTGCTAATGACATACATATTAGACTCCTAAGAACAGTGTTGTTACACTAAAGGTTATACATATTTGCTAGATTGCTATATATAGTCTTGTAAATTTTTTCTTAACTGTCAATATAGTTCACCATTTCCCTTTTATGACGTCATGAACCATCTGAGCACTAGACCATTTTTTTTTATCTTCCATTAAAAAGGTCAAATGCATTCAGACTGATGGCCAATCTCCCCTGTGGCGTGCATTTAAATACAATTTAAAGCATTAACATGATATGGCTTAAAAAAACATAAGTGTTTAGGGTATTCCCTGAAAATTTATTAGGTAGGGTAGGTAGTGATTATTGGAGAGAGGGTGTGATGACAACAGCAGTACATTGAAATGTTGTTCAATGCCCCATGTAGTAAATTGATATCTTTGTGTAATTTGTTAAAATAGGTACATGTATACATGGTATACCTGCATGATTTTATATGGGTTTCACATGACCATCATGTTGTGTCTAAACTATCTCCATCATTTTACATTTTGTTACTGTGTTCATATATTCATGATCTTTAAGCACTTCAATAACATGTAGTGCTCAAGCTATGTAAAACAAAACTCACATGGAGAAGTGAAATCTCCCTCTGAGAGAAGTGGATAGACTTTAGCACGAAGTCAGAAGAAAATTTTTTAGCGATGTGCAAACACAAATCATGATAAAAGTTTCTTTTATAATTTAAATTTTAAATATTTAAAAAAAACATACTGAATAAAGAATATTAATTCAACTTTGCATTACTATGTAACATGACTGATGAGTTTAAAATGACTGATTATCATTAGGATTTATAAGCTCACATTATTTTGTTGTGATATTCTTTTGCTGTAAACAAGCTTGGGTAGAAGCTATATGTCTCATTTATCATCATATGCAATTAAAAAGTCTATCAAACAACTTGGTTGTCAGGGGATCGAATTGTTTAAGTCGGTTTTGGTAGTTTGCAGATCCCACTTAAATATGCCAGTTTTATATTTACCTCCCCTGACAAATTTTACTATATACAAGCCAGAATCACAAAATGACTACAAAAATGTGACACCTTTGATTTACTGTTTCTACCTTTCATCAATTTTTGCAATGGTCCATTATAATTTTCCTATAAATATTAATGGTTACTTATCTTTTAATTAGAAAAACATGGTGTTGCTGCAAGACCTATAAATGTATGCACAAAGTGTTTGAAAATTAGTCCCTTGATGATAATAAACTCATTTTTAAAATGAATGAAATATTGAAGAAGCATAAAGTGAAAATTTTATGATAGCTTATTAATAAATACAACAGATAACTTTAATTTCATTAAACCGGATGATAAAGTGTTTGATAAAGTCAAACTTTTATTATTTTAAGAACTTCTTACTTAAATAAGTATTAAGAAAAAATAGTAGATCTTACTTGTAGTAGTCAGATTTGAGTATTACTTGTTAAAGTCAGATTTAAAGATAGCTTGAAATTTTCTTACTTAAATTGATTGAATGGTGCTTAACGTCCAGTGGCAAATATTTCATGCATATTCAGAACAAGAGAATATTAATGATGAGTGATGATTAATGAACCCTGCTTTGTACTAGACCAACACGCTGAGCTGGATTTTTAACGTGCTAGCTCACGAAATCAACAGTCTGCAGGATGACGTGCCACTTTACCCAGACACATTATTCTGATGGACCAGTCTTTGCTCTTACACCTAAATGCTGCGTGCTTAGCAGAGAAGCAGTAAATACCAACTTTAATGTCTTAGGTTTGACCCGGCCGAGGATCAAAGCCACGACCCTCCGCACTCAAGGCGAGCATCCTAACCATCACACCACTGAAGCAGTTTTCTTACTTAAACAAATTTAAGTACATGTAAATATCATGTCAATTTTAAATTAAATTATTGGGAGTCTTGTAGAACATTAAAATTTGGTTTAAAAACAATATTTTTAATAGAATTGGAGGGAAAATTAAGTAAAAAATGATCTTATTTATTCAAACACTTTGTAAGTGGGTACTTTTTTCCTGTTTCTTTGTTCACTCAATCACTTTTCACTATAATGGTTATATTTTGATTGTAAATAAAATACATATCACATACAGTGGTAGAAAAGAACAGCTGCTTAGTAGGAATTAAGCTTTACAGAATATATAAAAACAAAATAAACTGATTAAATTTAAATAAATGATAAATGATAACAGATCGGGCATTTGTTTCCACTGAACACCAGTATTTGTAACGGTTGTTCCCCTTTGATAAAACATTGTGCTTATGGGGTATAGTCTTCCTTTAACAATACCCAGACAGATATTTTACTGGAAATAAAGGTAAACTGACGAAAGTTTGCATCCGATGTTTAGATTTTCAAAAAGTTTTCTCGAAGACCTCGTGAGATTGACAGTGTGAGCAGACTTCACAAATTAACAGAGCAACTTCTCAATCTTACAGAGTGACTTCAACTTCTCCCTAAGAGACTAGAGGAGCAAGTGAAAATCAGATCTGCTTTCCCTTGAACACGAGTCACCATGAGAGACCTGGATTTTCCCATAAATGTTATATTTTTTACAATCTTGATATTTTCAAGATTGTTTGTTCACTTGAGTGTTATTTGTCTTTTTTTTTCAACAAATTGTTTAAGGCTTCACTTCCATATAGGTTAAACCTATATCATATTAATAATAACTTATTATTAAATTTGTAATTTCCTTTTTATAGAGGGCAAACAATTGAAATTATATTTAAAAAAAAAATTGGTGTTGTGCAGAAATGTTGAAGGCAAGAATAGTCCAAATATTAACAATTAGACTTTTGAGTTCCCACAGAAACTACTTGTACTTCCAGTCCCAAATAAAACACAAACAGGGAAGTAGTTTTTGTTTAAAGTTAAAGGGCTTTTTTTATATTTGGACTTGTCTTTCCATTCAACATGTCTGCTCATCTACCATCTTTTTATGCGTGAAAATTCCTCTTTTCAAGCCCAAATTCAGAGGCCGATTTTAAATACTTAGTGCATAAATTTCTGGGAAATTTGACTGAATCATGTGTACAAATCATTTATTTATTGAATTATCTAAAAATGTTTACTTAACATTGAACATTTATTTCTTTTCTAGCTCAAATTTGGCTCCTACCTTTTTAAAATTAGCAGAGACTAACTTCCGAGTTTTTTGGACGACAGCACAACTTTCATATTAAATTTTTATCTATGTATGTATTTGCTGTAATCAATGATGGAAAAGAGCAGTACTGACAAACAACTGACTTTGAAATAAGGGGGCTGATGGGTTAATTTTGTTCCTCGTGATCGAGGATTTTAATTTTACATTTTCAATAAAATTTATTTGTCGTGAATTGTGATGAGATTAATATCCGTGAAGCGTTCTCAGGCAAATAAATAATTTGTTCCCTGTGATTAAAGCCATCTTTTGTATTTTGTGAACAGTTTTGACCCAGTTTTATTCTGTATAGATATAAAAATAATCCCGATTCACTGGATCCACTTGTAACGATGCTGTGAACCAAATGACAAGTTTACATCAGGGAGTATAATTTGTTGGTTATATTGACCCTTTTCTGTGTTTTTTCATGAAACATTTGGTCTAATTATTCAAGAACTGTGATTGACAAAATTAATTTCTTGTGAGCTGTGACTGGCAAAATTTATTCTTTGTGAACTGTGATAAGACACCCCCATTACCCCCCTCAAATTAGAGTAGCAGTTTAGGAATTTTTTAGTTCCAAATATGTTCAAAAATATATTTTAAAACGTAATTTGTAAAGAATACGTCGTTTCCGAGATATAAGAGAGATACGGGACAGCATACTTCTTATTACTTTGTCACGTGATAGTGAAGACATACAGGTGCATTATGTCTTCCGGTTCTCACTTTCTATGCATTTCATATATTAACAGACACATATTTACTTAATAATTTGTTAACAGTTGTAATAAATACTTTCTATTTCAATATGTAGCTTGAATTTCAGATAAGCATAGCTGCAATTAACATTACTACCTGATTACACTATAATTTTTGGTTCTGTAGTGATCTAAAATTTACGTGCGCTTTCATCACTTAAACTTTTAGAATATTCTACAAAACTTTGTACAAAAAAATTCTGCCATCACAAAAAATATTCAGCTGCATAGGGAAAAGTAAAATTCTCATAAATTACAAATTTAAAAGAAAGTTTGAGACGTGTTGAAATTGTATGTGTCATAAACATAATAAACAGGAAATGAGCTTGCACCCGAACTTGCCGGGAACGTCTTAAAACATGTTGCGTCATCCCAGGAATGACAGGATCTAAAAAAAACGACATATTGCATACAGATTATTTTCTGTGTCTGTTTTTGACATCAAAAGGCTTAAAGCCTGCCCGCATGCGTACACAAAAGAAAGAAAAACACAACTTTGGCCTTTCTGTTGGAAAAGTTTACCCGATACCAACAGGGTTTATCTTGACTTAAGACATTTTCCATTAATTTAACATTTGGTCAATGCCAATGGAGTGTTAGATATTGTTCTGACTTATGTTCCATTGATTGATTTTATTAAATTTGCCCTCACCCCTTCCCTTTTTTCCTTTAAGGTGACAAACATGTAAGCATGTGCTAATAATGTAATGAATCACTGTCGTGTGGAAAAAATCAAATACAAAAGTTTGAAACAACTTACGACAAATGTCTGGGTCTATTCATATCTGTGAAAATTAATTAAGATATGTTAGGAAATGGCAGATCAAATCATTTTAACAGATTAACAGTTTAACAAACAAGTGTGGGAAGCTGCCAAAGGCAAAGTAAAAAATCGATCTTCCCATCGATGATGTTGAAAAGCGCCCTCTGCTGTACAATTAAGAAATCCGGAAATTTTCTGCTTTCGACAACAGAGCAAATTTTTGAAAGAAGAAGACTTTGTTTAGCGAAAAAGTAAACTTTATTTTGTTTAATTAGTAAATAATGTTTATATCAATTACAACGATAACATATTCTCCTAACACAAAGAAAAATGAATAATTATAATCCTCCGTTTTCGGACCAAATTTTATACTTCTTGTCCTTAACTCACTTGTGCGTTTTTAAAGAAGATTTTTTATAGTTTGCGCCTAAGCTTCTAATTAACAAAACCGGCTTCAAAAGCAAGATGGGAAATGCATCTGAACATGTTTTCCATTCCTTTTACATTATTTTAGTATATTCTTTAGTTTATATTAGTCAGATAAATGGTGATTCTGTCTTTGGCTGTGGCGGTTTTGTAAAATCTGACGTAGATATAAATTTTTCTTTGGTTGAGGTAAGCGTTTTGGACAACTTCAGTCCATCAGATTACTGTCATTATTTTTACTGAAAGACCAATAAGGTTGTTATCAACATGAAATTGACAACTTTCCAATTTACTCTGAATAACCCCCCTGGATTTAAAACTACGGCTAACAGCTGTGGTTCTGGGTGGTTATGTAGGATTTAATAGTGTATGCTGTGAAATATTGTCTACTTAGTTCCACTATTGTTCCCTATGATAAAGTCCGTGGACGGAATAAAACACATTGATGACTGTGAAATATTGTCCTCTTGGTTTTTCATAAGAATTATAAAACAGGAAGGACACTTTTTCACAGGACACTTTTTTGGCTTACAGTTACACCCTGAACGAGATTCGCACCTGAGAATAAAAATAAAAACACACTATAAAAATCGGTTGGATTTAACTCTTGAGATCGATATTGAAAACCAACAAAAGTATCAACCTTAAAAGAGTACTCACAGTTGCTGTCTGCTAGTTAAAAACACAAAAGCAACCGATCAGGAAACCAAGTTTTCCTAAATACTACTGTCATGACTGTGTCAATATTAACACGTCCAATTGGATTTAGAGTTTAGATATCATTAGAAGTAAAAGAAAATATGGGTTGTTCAAATGCCAATATAAAAATATATAGACAGGAAGTAGAAAATGTTATAACAAGGATAAATGGTTTAGTTCTGTATTAAGCTATTAACAAGAAAGTCAATATTAGTACCAATAAAAACCTTATTTAAAGATTTCATTATAATTTTGTGACGATATCCTTTACAGATAAGTTTATAAAGATGAATTTGAAGACCATGTAGATTTTGATAAAGTTTCAGAGCTTTATTTACCTCGTTTCCGTAAAAAGTAGGATGTGATATCCCATGTTTCATAAGATGATCACAAGTATATCCATATTTTGATAACAAATGTTTATATTTATGAAAGAAAAGTCAATTTGTGGTAACCAAATCCTTGACTTAATAATTTTTCAGTTATACAGAGAAGTCGCTCTGTAAATTTAAGAAGTTGGTCTGTGAATTTGTGAATGTATCAGAGAAAACTTCATTAAATTCAGGCACAAATTTTTGTTAGTTTACCT
>JARWCS010375280.1:0-17979 GCA_034783895.1 Geukensia demissa
TTTCAAAATTCCGAAACTTTCATGCGCATCTACAAGCTATATGCAACCATTCTATAATAAAATTAAAAGCCTGCCTTAAAAAAATGTAGGAGGAGTTCACGTAACAAGAATGTGTGACGGATGGACAGACGGACAGACGGGGTAAAAACAACATCCCCGAACTTTCATTCGAAAGTGCGGGGATAAAAATCGATATTCAAACGTAACTGTCCCTGGATGGATTCCGCTTCATACTAGTACAAAAACAACTCAGCTAGTAGGGGTGCAAAATCTAGGCTCGTTGATGCCAATGGTCTATTGTCAGTCTGAAAATCTAACATTTTAAGAAGATCACCATCACTGTATTTGTAAGTTCAAGCCGTGTGTTCTCTTACAAAGTAAGACATCTTTTTAACTTAAACCAATTATTTATATCTTCTATTTCCATTTTGTTTAAAAAACACTGATGTATCAATTTCTTAAGACAGTCTTTAAGTTGTGAATGTGGAATCGTTGTATAAAGGGCGGAAAAGTCAACCGTTTGAATGCTTACAACTCCAAAATTTTAAAGAATCTGATTTGAGATATATATATTTTTTGGGTTTTCTATATGCACATTTGATAGACACCGCTTGTGGAGTACGCTTTATCACAGTACTTTTGAAGGCCTCCCTTGACTGTTGACAATATAGTTGTAATTTAGAACCCACTATATATCTTTGTTTATGTGGACACTTGTGTAATTTGTATCTAGAATAAAGAAGTGAGATTCGACTCGTCTTCTTTGGTGTCAAAGCCAAACGAAGACAGAACCGACCTGTGGTTAACAAAGATCTCTTATTTAGAAAGTGTTGTAGGCTTATATGTTGGGTTACCAGATGTGCCGTTGATGCCAAGCTCTTTTATCAAGCAATCAAGGTATTTTTTTTTTACAAAAAAATACAATTTTGTTTAAGACTTTAACGGCTGCATTTATTTCATGGATAGCGGACATGTCTCACATGACGGCAGGGTCTTTGAATACTGATGGGGCTTTAGTGCTCATCGACCCCTGCAGGGTAGAAAATATCGTTGTTTATCATTTGTACAAAAAATTCGGTCATTGGTAGTTATGTGCCCAGCAGTTTGGATTTCAAACTATCAATACTTTTAAAAGTCTTGCAAAAGCTTCTCGTAGTTGGAAATTCTGTATGCAACTTAGTGTAGGTATAAGAAATTAATGTAGAAGTTTTATCAGTAAAATAAGGTGTTTTTTATTAAACGGTTTTATGACGCAATTTTTTGCTAATAATAATAACATAATCAACCTTAAAGAAATGACATTTAATATTATTCTCTTTAGACGTACAAACTGGCCTTTATAATCTATTCCGTTCAATATCCATGATAATAGTAGTTTACACAGATTTGACTTTGGAACGTTCGGTATCAAAAGGTGTATTCAGACTGGGTAGTCGTAATCTATAGTCTTATACGAATGTAATGAATTCCAAGTGGATTTTGTACACATGATAGAAGGTTATCGATGGAAGCATCATGAACGTCCGAACGCATGTATTTGTGACTACGTTGACGTCGTTGTGAAATATGAAATATTTGTTCAAAGACCTACAGCGGGGGCTTAATAAATTACCTTCACCATTTAACTGATCGTTGCATCAGTATGAAAATGTTGTTCATCTAAAATTTCCTTTTTCTTTCCTCAGAGCTCGCTAAGCTTTGGATGAGTGGATGTGTGGTAAATCTTTTAAATATAAGTTTTCTTCGCATTTCTTTTCGAACGAAATTACAGCTAGAGCCAAACTTATCATAAAGGACCCTACAAAATTTGACTTGCGTTATAAACCGTATAAATGTAGTAAAACTTAAATAAATGGTCCACGCGTAGTTCTTCCTTAAAAATTCGTCTGACGAGCAGCTTGTTACAGAGAATGTTCCTTTTCAGCATAACTGTTATATTATTGAAGCAGAAGACGTCATCACGTTTGTCATAGTTTTGTATGAAACCTTCCTGTATTGTCTAATTCAAGATAAAGACAAAGGAAAAAGGCAGACTTGGGGGTGTCTTTTGTGTCTTTAATTTCAAGCTCATTTGGGTTGGTGATGTGAAGATAATCATCCGAATCAATCATTGTCCAATGAAAGAACATCATATTTCTTGGCTTACAATTTATGACGATTGTTGCGCTAATATATATATATATCTGAAAAACATTTTATAATTTTTTTTAATTATTAGCCTTAATTTACAGGTTTGGAACAAATGAAACATGATATATCTTCTCTTTGCATGTATTTTTGTGTAATTTATTTATTGTAATTCAGGTACTCTTTAATCAGATTGGATCAATTTCTGTTTTATATTTATACATGTAGTTGTCTGTTACTGCTTTTGTTTTCGTTGATTTGTTCTGAGGAGAGCTGGGATCCATGCAATTGAACTAGTTTAACCCCACGGCATGTCTCATTTGCCTATCCCATGTCAGTAATTGTGTTCATATGTTTGACTTTGTAATATGTTTTGTTATATGTACATTTTTTAACCCTTAACACGCTAAACGCGACATATGTCGCGCTGGATACTGATCGTCTTTCAGTGTCTCCAGTGGGCTTCCATACATTCAAAACTCATCTTTTAGGAGTTATTGGACGAGTCATAATTTTTCTACAATTCTAGCCCAAAATTGGATCCTTTTGAGGCATTTTAGCACAATTTTTTCAACAAAAACAAGCTTTGAAATTTTGGGTTCGGAAAAAATCTCAATTTTTGGTGGGGTAGGCAACCTATTGTGACCCCTTAGACAAATGATTTCAAACTAGAGCATATGAATGATGAATTCGTAGAAATATCCACATTTTCTGGATATGATAATTTGACCATGCCTTTCATGCTAGTAATTGACGTCCAAACAAGAAGCGAGGTACAAATATCAATCGGAGTTCTCTTCGGTTTTACGTATATAACGATGCGGACTTTCTCAACATATAACAATCCATTTCCTGAGAGATTATTCCACAATTCACATCCGTAAAGGTTCTTGGAATAACATAACTGAATAATTATTTTACAACAGGTTTTGGATTTCAAATGATCAGTGATCGTATAGTCCTACAGGCCGCTGGTGTTCTTTCCGTCAAATTAAATTTGTTGTCCAATATTATGCAACATGTTTCAAAGAATTAAACAGTGGAATAAGTCAATCAATTAAAGATAAGTTTATTTCCAACCGTCGTTTAGAGAATAACATAAATTGATTTTTGGCTTGTGAAAATTAAATTTCTACCTTCGGCTGTATTCAGCACAAATGTCATTCATCTCTTGTAGTACCTGTTTAATACTAGAGATTAAAGCAATATCATTTTCAGTTACGGGACAACCAGCTTAAATGCAACGATCACTGTGCCTTTACCTGAAGCACTAATCTAGATCAAATCAGTCCATTGATTTAAACTAAATATAGTCTAGCCGATTGTGGTCAACCTTGCTCTTTGACTGTCAAGAATATAAGTTTTTCTATCTATACTAGTAATGATGGGCAGCCTTCTAAAAGTAAAAAGAAGCAAACAAACTACTCAAATGTATTTGCTAAGCCGTCTGCTGATGATTAGGAAAATTACTTTTTCTTTGTCCATGTGTGAGAAGCGATTATTTTTTCAATACCAATGGAATGAATGAAATGAATCTGGAGCACCTGAACTCACCCTGGTTTTTATAGGGTTCGTGTTACTCCAGTATTATTTTTCAGGGTAGTTTTGTGTGTTCTATATTTGTCTTTCGTTTCATTTTGTTGGCAGTGGTCTTGTCTGTCTTCCGACTTAACGATTTCTGTCTGCCCCTTTGGTATCTTCGAATTCCTCATACCTTTTTAAGAGTTTACATCAGCGACCTTTATGTAGAGGGATAAATGAACTCTCCTTCCATGAAGACTGTCCTATATATGAGATTAAATAAATTACACAAGTGTTTTGCTAACACATTTCCGCCATATTTTAAATGTTCATAGTTAATTCCATCACCCAATATGCATGTTTTTTTTTGTTTGGTAAGTTTTGTAGTAATTTTAACAGTTCAATATCCATCAACATGACGGATCTCCCATTGTTATTGATTCTTAGAATAATCACGAGTTTTCAAAGTAACAAATCGGTCATTATAATATCTGTCGATTTAGCTATATTTTCGAAATGTCTAGCAAAATAGTCGCTGGTATCCGTAACAATATGAAATAGTCAATCTTTCGATTTTATTTTACAATTGTGTTCGTCCTCGGTTTTCGAGAGTTAATAAAAGACCAGAAAAGTTTTTGTCGACTTCGAGAGAGTTTTATATATTTTCAGATACAGAAGCAACATAGTATTTATAAGTCTTTCGAAGTTCATCGGGCAATGACTTTTTAAACAATTTATAATTACATGTATTATACGAGTCGCACGGTAGAGCTTTGTTAATTGGTTCTCCAACGTTTAAGATTTTAGCGGTATTTTGTAAAAGGCAAATTTTCCCTCGCTGCGCGGAACAGCCTAGATTAGTATGTTGAATCACTGAGGTATCGATCATGTATAGTTTATAAATGCCGAGAAACAGTGAAACTATATTCTCTCACTTTTCCAATGCAACAGTCCCATGCTATTTTGGACGTATAATCAAAGTTAAAATATTAATTTTTTGTTGCATGATCGTCTAATATTTGAGAATTGAGATCTTTATGATAAAAGTATATGTTCGATCATAGTAGTCGACCCGTTTTGATACCCTTAAAATGTGAAACACGGTCCTCAACATTTTCGTCACTTTTTACTGAAAATATATTTCAAACCTTCATAAGAGTTTCTGTTTACCGGGTACTTTCAGTTTCCCTACAATCGTAACGGGATCCCTTGATTTTAATATTAAAAAAATCACCCATTAGAATGAAATGTGTATTCTGACGACAGACAGTAAATAAATCATGGAGTTAGTCAAAACATTTTTTAAATTCGTGTAGTGGTCGTGAGAAAGCGGGCATATATTGCAAACATTTTTATTGTCGTTCGGTAATACCTATGATGCGGTGCGATTCAATCTCAATTTCTCTATAGTAACAAATGTATTAAGTGATCGATGGACAAATAGCGAAATACCCTAATGCTTGGAGATCAGGATAATAATAATCTGTGCTTTTCGAATACGAAATATATAGTCTGAATTGACTTGTTCTAAAATGTGAAAATCGCTTAGACGTAATCAATGTTCATATAAGGTACATTGGTCTATCAGAACATAAAATCATTTTGTTGTTACAGATGTTAATAAACTTATCTCTTCCTTACACAGACATTAATACATGGCTTTTTTGTTGAGTTTATTTATTTTAATTCAGGTACTCTTTAGTCGGATTCGGGGAATTGCTTTTTGATTGTTACTGATTATGTTTTTGAACACTCGTTGGGGGAGAGTTATTATCCCACTGAACTAGATTAACCCCACACATGTCTCATGTGCCTGTCTCAAGTCAGGAAATGCTGTCATAAGTTTGTCTTTGTGTTATATGCTTTTATACACATGTACATTTCTGATAATATTCAGGTAGGAGCATTTTTATTTTTTATACACGATAAACAAAAAGTAAAATGTTATAACATATATAATGGTATAATATAAACTGTTTCGTTCCGTATTAAGCTATTAAGAATAAAGTCAATATTAGTACCAATAAAAACCATATTTAATAACAATGCTGTGACGAAATCATTTACGGATAAGTTTATAAAGATGAATTTTAAGAACATTTTGATTAAGTTTAAATTTCCTAGCTTTATTTATCACGTTAAAAGTAAGATGTGATATCCCGTGTTTTATAAGATGATTGCAAGTACATCCAAATTTTGATACCAAATCTTTATATTTATGAAATTTAGTAAATGTTGTTTTATCAATTTGTGGTAACGAGATCCTTGACTTAATATTTTTTAAAATTATACAGAGATTGCGTTCGCTAAAATCTGAAACGTCGCTACAACACGGACATAAGGAACAAGGTGAGAAATATATACACCATATGCAGGAGCCAAAGGAACGTCCCCGTCAAGGGAGGGGAAATTAACAATTGGGAATGAGAATTCGCCCATCTTGTCTTAAATTTTGGCGGAAATTTTACTTGAGAAATATACACATCTAAGTCCAGAAATGGGCATTTGGGGCTATGGTTATTGGCTTTATTAAAGGTTAATTCCATTGGATAAATCTCGGTATTATTTTTGTAGAAATCTGAATTATTAACGGAAAAGATGTCATTAAGGTAGCGATAGGTATTGTCAATTTTGTCTATCAAATCAGATCTTAAAGGATCCTTATTAAGTTTGGCCAATTACTGTAAAGAAACAAATCTGCTATTGAAGGAGCACAATTCGTGACCATTGGAATTCCTACGACCTGTCTATAATTTTTTTTTCCGCAATGGATAAAAATGTTATCGATTAGGAAATAAACAGACTCAAACCTCACCTCACTGGTCCAGTAAAATTCCAAAAAGAACGTTTGCGAAATATTTCAATCTCCTGCCATAAAATATTTAAATGTGCCGACTTTTTAACAAAATCTTGATTAGAAAATAATCTTATAAAAATTACATGAACGTTTCTTTCTTCTAGGAACTCCCATATGTGTATTTCGGTCGATGACTTTCGTATTCTTTTATAACTTTGGAAATTAAAATTGTTATTTGTTTTCATATTCATATCACTATTAATTAGCACTGGTATATTTCTTACATTTGTGCTGTTGTTGTTTGCGTGATGTTCATCATTGCTAAAAGGAGTGTTAGATCCATGGTCACTGATATTGGTGAGTTGTGTTATACGCTCCTGATTTGTACTACAAACAGGGGTTTTATTTTCGTTGTGGCTATTGCCAGGATTAACAGTTTTTTGCTTTCGCCTGTGCAAGTGTAACTTGATCAGATTTTATAGCTGGGTTTCATGTACCATGAGAGTCCTCAATAGTTTTACCAAAATACTTAGCGTACGATTCAATAAATATATCTATACTTTCCTTCACGTTGATTCTCTAATCAAAATTATTCATTCTTTTAAGAAATTCCGAAACTGAATTTACACAATATGAAATCATGGTTCCTTTGATCAAACATTTTTCCTATGACTTTTTATTCAATATTTCAAATTTTGCCTTTGAAGCAGAATCACCAGAACAACGGTGGTCTTCGGTACTGTTTTTTTATCCCATGCTATTTAAGAGGTCTTAAAAATTTTTATCGTTAAATACATGTGAGAATCCAAATTCCTTTCAATTTTGCCATCTTGAATAAAGTTGATCTTATTTTGAAGTTTCAAAATTCTACCCGACTGATTATTCAGTACTTCGCCCAGTTTGGAATTATCGTCATTCCAGTCAGATTGGACACTTTTATTGTGGTATTCGCTGTCTTGCAAATATTCTCTGCGTATGGTAATAGGATCGCGATCAAATCTAAATACATGTTCGTGTAATGATATCTGAAGAATCGATATGATTGCGTCGTTCTCGGACTGTACACTTGGTTTCGCGGTTTATTACGGGCATATCATCATATATTCATTGACGCGTGTACCGTTGTTGGCAGTAAGAAGTAACAATTTATTGCACTTAGTAATAGTAGTTGTCCCTGCCGTCGGATTTGGCTACCTTTTTCGTTTTATTGGATATGAGTGCTTTTTTTTTTGCTATTTTTGGATCTTGGACTTCCTATGTTTTGATTCTAATGCTACTGACGAGAGGTTACTCCTTGAAATGTACATATAGCATACAAAAATTCTCCATATTTATTCAACATGGGTAATTTGGTATTTTTAAACAAGTTTGACTGCTAGTGAATCACACCCATTAGACCGTTATCTAAGTCTACGTTTAAGAGTACTTTTCGGATAAGGAAAGTCATACCTGCTTGCACAGCTCTACATCATTTGAAAAATAAATCTACATCGATATCTTAAAACCATTTTTAATTAAGTGGCGAGTGAATTGTTTTCAAAGTTCAATCGATACAAAGTAAACATTTATGTAAAATTTAACTTTTACAGAAATAATCAAAATTCTTGAAAAGATTATGTAATTGTTCATAACATTAAAACTGTCTCACAAAAAATCTCATCAACAATTATCCTCAATTTCTGTAAAAAATCTTCAAAATATTCACAGAACCTTCGCACTATCATGTGACATTATCACGAGATAGCAGCTACAGCCAGACATAGATTTATAGAGGACCCTTCGAAAATTTGACTTATATATCGAATTAAATGTTGTAAAACGGAAATAGATGGTCAATGGTTTTCCATTATAGAAGCGAAAGAAATCCGAAGGATCAGAATAAAGGGGCAAGACCAAAGACACGACAATCTTCAGAAGACGAATAAGACGGTAAACGACATACACTGTACATATAAAAAAAAAAAAAAACAAAAAACATACTATGAACATCGGAAACCCAACCAAAACTGAGGGTGAATGCAGGTGGTCCGGAAGGGTAAGCAGTTCACGCCTCTTTTGTATGAAATTAAAAAGATAAGGGGTGAATGTCAGAGAGACTGCACTCCATCCACGACAGGGGAAATGTAAAAATCTAGAGGTCTCCACAAGACCTTCAACAAGGGTGGACTACCAATCCTTGTGAAAAGCTCTAAATTGCCCAAATTAAAAATCGTGTGTACGTAAAATAATACGCTCTTACCCGAATATTATAAAAAATGTACATGTTACAAAACATTAAACACAGAGACAAACCAATGACCACAATTTCTGACTTGGGAAAGGTACACGAGGCATGTAGAGGGTTGAACTAGTTTAGTGGATACACAACCCTCCATGCGGTTAAAGGAAAATAAAAAGCAGCGACAGACGAACAACAAAAATCAAACGGAAACTTACCAAACCCGACCAGATCTAAAATACAGTTAAAGGCGGAAGAATTTAGTTTAAGCAAATGTAACAGGATAAAATATTCCTGCAAAAACTGTCATTGGTAGCCTAACATTTACATAAAATATAAGACAAACATTTAGTCAACCACAGGGCACCATCAAGATAAATGCAGGTACAGTTAAAGAGAAGACTGAAGTTATCGTGCAAAAATAAATATAAGACGCCATAATTTTCCAAACCGATGACAACTGATGACACCCGCCGAATTGTCTATTTTCCAATCCTATATAAGTCACTTTAGGGTAAATGGAAAGGCTTAAAGGGACTACAACTTCCAGGTGGAAAAGGTGAAAAGTCTGTTGTTATGTTAGTCCGCAACCTCAAAGTAAAAGATCCGTTTCACCGTTTAAATATATATTCAATAGAGGTCGACAAGCTTGTGGTGTCGACCGTAACATTTCTGGACTGATTTCTTCAACCAAGAAGCAACATATCCCAGTTTTAGCAAAGTCAATATATAAATATCTGCTAAACATTTTATAAATTTTTTACTCATCTGAGAAATCAGCTACTTGAAAATATTAGACCCTTTGTTCAGATTTCAATCTAAAACCTTTTATTCGGCGCTTAAGAAATAAGTGATAAAGAAAACTCGATATTATAAAAATGTCCACAGTTTCATAATATCTTACAGTAGTCGACTCCCCCAACCCAATGCAATCTTACCTAGTTCCCTGCCTTGTTGTCATTACTATCATTATTGTTTTAAATTATATGCGTATTTTGTATTTGCATTATTGTTTTTCATTTTGCTATATAAATGTATGTATATGTATGTGTAATATTGCTGTCATCTTAGGTAGTTATTCTATCATTCATGTGTACTTTAAAATTTCACATTCGGTTATGTATTAGGGTTAAAGAATTTATATATACCGATTGTTAATAAAATTGGTACTGTTTTAGGGTTAGAAAGAAACATTAATCAATCTGCTAATAATTGATATCACCGGGTTTTTACTACAATGAGTAATACAACGGGTGTCACTTCACTAGTGGAGCAGAAGTTGCTTACCCTTTCGGAGCACCTGAACTCACCCTGGGTTTTGTAGGGTTCGTGTTACTCCAGCTTTGGTTTTCAGTGTAATGTTGTGTGTTGTGTGTTTGTCTTTCGTTTCATTTTGTTGGCCATGGTCTTGTCTGTCTTCCGACTTAACGATTTCTGTCTGCCCCTTTGGTATCTTCGAATTCCTTGAAGTATGTATATTATAACTGTATGGAGAGGATTTAATAAGTTGCAATAACTTGTATCCAATCCAATTGTTCTGACAATAAAATATGTTATTATATATAAAAAACTAAACAATACATTTTGTTATTTTTTTATGTTTAGCCTTTAATTACTGGTTTGCAACAAATGTAACATGTATATACATTAAAATATTAACAAAAAATAGATGGACGGTCATACGAAAGTAACAAATCGTATGGTACATTTTTCTTAAACTATTTACAGTTGTCCATGTACCATCAATAAATTTCATTCTACTTTGAGTGAACCACACAATGAACAATTACTTTAGAAAAAAATCTTGTATATTCAGTAGCAGTTGAAATACATCAATTATTTAGTTTTTGCATCTAAATTAAATATTAATGTTGTTAAACGAATTCTGCAAATTATTAAAGAAGCAATTTCTTCACTTTCGTAATATTTGCGAAACCACTGAGTTGGGATTTACTATATCAGGTATATATCAAAACTGGCTTCATTTTCATACGTGCCTTCTTCAGAGTTGTCATTTATAAATCATTCACAAACTAAAACAAATTAACATTTTAAAATATGTTTGATACTATATCAAACGAATTAATATATTGCCCAAAAATAAACATTTACAATGTAAAATAAAATCTAAAATTTTTGCGGAGCAGCAGGTGTAGTGGAATTCAAGCCTGGGTGGGAGTAGATTAATCATACACAGACCGAACCCTTGTTTTGAGACAGAAGAAGCTTGCTTCTAAAATACTGGCCATCACATTTTCATGAAAGCAAAATTGATATTGAAACATAAAATTGCAAACAGTGTCCAACACTACCTGAGTAAAACAACAATAAATAACAAAACAATTCAAAAATATACACATTAAAATTAGCACTGAACCACCTTCTTAAAATTTCAGTCATATAATAACTTACAAATACATAAAAAGTGGTCTGAAACGACATATTGTAGTAAATTCAACTTAGCAACATTTAAAAGTCGTTGTTTGAAGATCAACTTCAAAAGCCACCAAATGTTAACAACCTAGTGATGGGTAAAAGTAGATTAATGGACCTTACTTACATGGAATATTTAAACATTTAGACGCCGACCATTTGATTTTCAATGGGGATATGAATGTGATTGGCCTTACAGGAAATATTTTTTTCTTATGCGGTTTAAATTATAAAATATACTCAGTGGGATTTAAAGATAGAACATTGGAAAGATTATTTTTCAAGGTTCAACTCATCCAGATTATTTTAGGTCTAACTCAACAGAAAATTAAAAAAATAATCGCAGGTTCCCCATAAAATCAAACGGTTCGTGCCATGTGCCCTATTCTTGTATGTGAAGACTCAAACCAACAAACTGTAAGGACACACTTGTTTTAAACTGGACGGACAGTGTCCCCCAATTTATTTAATGGGTGGACGACTTTAATTTGCTACACTAAACATAATTTGTTTTATATTCTTTTAAAATAAATATAAAACCCAGAATGTTTCTTGAATGTGCCTATAAACCCTATAAACATCTTGTTAATATTAAGTATTATCAACATCACAGATTTCAATATCTACAAATATTGTAATTATATCCATTTCAGCCAACGATATCACATCACAACCGTATATCACAAGTGTAAATTGTGTCAAGTAAAATTTTCAAACCCGCAAAACTTGAATTGTTTTTGCTGAATTGGTCCAGTGTTATAGAAGGATGTTACGTTGTAGTTTCATCATCACGTCCGCGCACTAACCAGTCATTTCCTTGTTCTCTACAAACGTTGAACGTAATAGAGTCCCGTGTTAATGACGGGATTGTTATTGCACGTGACTGTCTTCCAGTTGAGCTTTTTGCCACGTTAGAAGATTTCACTGACTGTGAGTGTTTATTCGATATAAGAGACAGTCTATCGTCAGTTTTGGGAACACTGTTACTGCTACTTTCTGAAGTAGACAGCGGGACGTCAATGTTGTCTAAATCTAAATAATTTCTATCCACGGATAATAACTGTTCTAGTTGTAGACGTAGTTCTGTAAAGGACGGCCTGTCCGTTGGAGCTTCTAACCAACATTGTCTCATTATGGTATACCTGTAATATATGTACATATAATTTAAAACACAAGATTTTAAAACTTTACTGCTTTCCTGTCACAGCAAAATCATATGTTATATGTTCCATTGAAATATCGCCAATATATTGGCAACGAAACTTTTAAACGCCCTACCATTCCAATTCTCTCGGATGTAACGAACTAATGAAAAGTTGATTAATATTTGTATGCTCTATTGCAGCAAAGTATCATCTCTGACTACGGTTCTGATTGTTTGCTTATGATGTGGTCGCCATGCATTTCAGAATAAGAAAGTTTTCGTTGTATCGAACGAAAAGACAGACACATTGGCATTGACACATTGGCATTTTTAATATGCAAGATATCTTAAGGAAAGTTGTAGCAACTATAACACCCACAAGATGCAACATTCAGCAAAGGGACAACATCTCTGCTTGACACCTTAAACGAAAAGCAAAGAAAAGAACGACATCCTTAGACGACATCATGAATGAAAATGAATGAAGAAAGACACCCCTGGACCGAATCATGAATAAAAAATAAATTGGAAATACGACAACCCTGGACGGCAGCATGAGCCTTCTCTGTACATTTAAATCTGAGTAAATACAAGAGTTAAAATTTCAGCATGCGGAAACACTGATAAGTTCAGAGATAATCCATTTCGAAACTTGGACAATACAGGGAAAACGTTTATAATCTCATGAAAGTCACAAACCATGGAAATGTTAAAATACCTTAATGCATCGCATAAAAGTAGAAAATCGGTAAATGACAAACACACTGTTTGCCATGGATAAATCAATTCGAGTTCATTTAAAATTAAATATAAAACGTAGAAAACGGAACAGCGAGTCCAAAAATTCAGCAGATAAAAAAAACAAGCTGTATGTTAAATTGTCAAGATCCAGAGCTGGCACACATTGGAAAATTTTAAACTAAGTATATAAAAGCAAAACATGTGCTGTAACTTCTGGAAACATGACAGCATATTTAATTTAATATGTCTTTTATTCTATGTCACATCAATAAAAATGACTTGCCCTGTACCCACAATGTATATTTCACAAAAACATGCGTAATGAAGATTGATTGATTGAATGCTGCTTAACGTCAAGCGGCAAATATTTCATGCATATTCAGGATGAGAGCATATTAATGAATGATAATGATGAAAAAACCTGTTTTGTACTAGACCGACACACTGATCCGGATTGTGCAAGCTCACGAAAGCAAAAGTCAGCAGAAATACATGCCACTCTATAGCCAGACACTTTAATCTGAATTTGGGCCGACCAATCTTAATTTGCACTCACTCCTAAATGGAGAGGCATCAAATACCAATTTAACTATCTTTTGTTTCACCCGATCGGCTTTCGAACAAACGATTATACAAACTCGAGGCGAGAACGCTAACAATGACACCAACGAGGCGGTTGCATAATGAAGATAGTAGTTATCTTTTTTTGTTAAAACACGTTTTTGTTTCAAAACATATGATTATAAATCAATAAATATGTCACGTGATAAAATAAGATGAAATAAATGTGCTAATTACTCGATTAAAATCAGACGCCTATATCTTATGGAAGTAATTGTATATGTAATTAGCTAATTTAGATTACTTTATTTTTATAAAAGGCGGAGGATAACGTGTCTCATTCGTTGTTTAAGCTTATCAAGTTCTTTCAGATAGACACTCGATTAGAATGATGATGCTATCTGCTTCAAAGAGTCTCCACTTACAGCATGTGCACCAAACAAAACCAACTAAATTTAAGAAATGGAGTTAACTTGAGTTTTATCTCGTTCTCAAAAACCACAGTTGGTGTGCAGCAGAGAAAATAATCTGATATTTCTTATCTTCTCTCTAACTTTAATATCATCGTGATCATATCAAACTATCTCTCACTGATAATCAGAGAGAAAATATCAGACAAATCTTTAAAATGCCACTGGCACCTAGGTTTAATATTATATAAAATGTGCTTTAAGAAGTTGCTTTAACCAGATTAGCTTATCTGGCGATAAAACCGAAAGAAAACATCCAACAGAAAACGTTTCCAACAAATTACCATTAGAATTTTTCAACCAGAAAGAAACGTTAAAAATGATTCTGGAATCTATTTCACGACTGCTGCGTTTTGACATAATATTCTGATGTAAAAATATTCTGTTTTTAATCTGACCTGTGTAGTGTATGTAATTTCAAAGGCTTTCAACATATAACCTGCAGTTAAAATGTCTGTAGTAATTACCAACGTTCGCTTCTGATTTCATTTCAAGTCGTTAGGTTAGTTCATATTTTTTAAAAGTAGGAAACTGATATTTATTTTTAAATCTGAAAAATAATTGCATAACAATACAAAAAAAAAAAAAAAAACGACGAAATTGTTAGTTTACGGTAGAACTTACAGTTCGTCTGAACAATTGCCTGGTTTCTCCATTCGATATCCGTTGGCAAGAACATAGTACAGGTCAGCTAAAGCTGTGTGGGGGTATGGCGACCCTCCTATAATGACAAAAATAACATCATTGAAACATACATAGTACCGGTCAGCTGTGTGTCCTGTTAAACTAAAGAAAAAACATCATAGGTATATACATAGTATAGGTTAAGGTTGGATAGTCTATATTTGGATAGACTGTATTTTCAGATATCTGTTTTACCACGATTTCGAATAAATGCGGCATTAGCCGCCAAATTCGAAAGCGAGATCATGGGTTAATCAGACGACCGTTATTTTTCTTTTGCTGATATTGTATTGATTCATTGACTATTTAAGTTTTAACGAGAGGGTCTCTCGTTGAAATAAAAACAACAGCATTGGAAAGTTTATAATACAGGTCGGTTAAGATGGGTTTAGGTATGATTATCATCCATTTAAAATTAAAAAAAAACAACAGCATTGGCAAATTCATCTGCGTGGTATGGTGATCGTCCTGTTAAAATCAAAAAAACATTGTGTCACGAAAGCATTTTATCAAAAACATATACTTCTATGACTAAGTTGAATAGATACCAGTATAAACTCCTACATGTAGGTTAATGGTCATGCACAGCTGCCTTGCGTTACTTTGCAAGTGAATATCTGATTAAAAGGTTTGTTTAACTGTTCCAAAAAACGTATTAAACTCTCTTTTTGTCTTATTTTGTTTAACATAATAATTTACATGTTATAATTTTACTAATACATTTGTATTTTACAACCATAGCCTAAGAATTTTTTGGTTATTTAACAATGAAGAAATCATTGAATTAAAATTATTAGAATTTATTTATAGTTCTTTAGAAAAGAGGAAATGTATTGAAGTTGGTAAGCCTCGTATGATAATCTGATCCTGTACCTTGCCATTATTCTTGTGTGTTCAATCTATTTTTGTTTACTGTTTATTAATTAACCATGTCATATCTCTTGTTTTTATATGTATTCTCTGTTTTTATTGCTATGACCCGTAAGGGTAAAATATGCAATAAAATTTATCTTATAATGATGATGTCTGACTAAAATCCACTTTAAGACTAAGAGTCTGGGCCTGTCCAGACTGTATTTTCAGACATCCATTAAACCACGATTTCGAGTAAATGCGGCATTACCCGCCCAATACGAAAGCCTGATCATGGGTCAATCAGGCGACCGTGATTTATCTCTTGCTGATATTCTATTGATTCATTCACTATTTATTAAGGCCACGTAAGTAGTATTGCGGCCGTTTTGACGAAATCATCCAGTTCATCTATAGTTAATACTTTCATTCATAATGATATCAAAATATAAATGGTTTTATTATAGCAAAAAAAGTTCACAAAAATGTTCTTGCAGAGTACAGAATGATAAGGATCTTTTAATTGTACTTTGATATTTTATCAAAAATCTTGGAACATGTCGTCATTATTGAAATAGAAATTTTAGTATGGTGCCTCGACTTATATACATGTACTTTTAAATGTATTAATATACATGAATTTGAAACACTGTCGAAGAAGAATTCAAAAGATTATTTTCAACCATTACTTTCGTAGTATAATTTTTATCAACAATCTTTGAAATAGTATTAATAGCAAAGAAAAAGTAAAGAATTAAGGAAAACACACTTACCCATCGTAACTATTTCGTACAAGAGGATTCCGAACGACCATACATCACTGTGAGTAGTAAAAACTCTGTCTCGTAAAGATTCTATGGCCATCCATTTTAATGGTAGTTTACCACTTGTAACTTTATGGTATTGATTGTCATTAAAAATGTCTCTAGAAAGCCCAAAATCACAAACTTTAACAACTTTATCATAATCTAGTAGCACATTTCTGGCTGCTAAATCTCTATGAACATACTTCTTTTCGGTAAGGTATTCCTGAAAGTTAAAAAATATCGCACATTTTATATTTTCATATAAAAACTAAAATAAATATAACTTTTGAAATGCGAACATGTAGATGTAGTGTAAATAATTATAACAACACTAAATGTACAAAATATTACAACACATAAAAATAAAAATTGAATGGAGCGCAATATTTCGGTCTATACTAAATCAGGCTGTATAGATATTTATATACATATACGGTGATTTAAAAATAATAACCAGATAATTTGTTCTGAGGTGCTGGGAACACGTAAAAAGTCACCTCAATAATAGCATATATGATGTATAAAGTATAATTTCTTAAAATATTTACTTCATCGTGGACATGGATAAATAACAGTGTTAATTTCACGTTCAAATTCACACATTAAAAATGCAATAATCATATGTTAGAAGTAGGTTTTTGTTAATTAGTTTGGCTTTGAAATTGATCAGCTGCCACCAATATACACATGTAAAGCGTAAAAACACAAAGAAATATTATGGATTTAACAGATATTTTCACAAAATCCGTGACCTCGAAATCGTGCATACTATAACGTAAAATAATTTCTTATGTCACAGAGTACAACCCGTTACGTTTAATTAATCACAGGAAAACAAAACAAAAACGGAGCTTAGTCATAATTAATTGCATACCATTGCCATGGAAACCTGACGAGCAAATGACAACATGTCTGCCGGTGTTATGACACCATTATCAATGTCCCCGTTTGCGTCCATTATGGAGTAAGTAACTTCAGTAGGATGTCCAATCCGTTTGTTAAAGTCACCCTCCATTCTACACTTTCTGAAAACAAACAAACATAAGTAAAGATATTGCCATAGAAAATGATGCCAGCCACCTCAAAGTTCAAATAAATATGATTAAACATCCGAAGGATATTTTCCTGCCTTCAATATAAGGACAAAAATAATCCACACCAAAAAAGCAATCTGTAAGAGGTCCCATCTGTAATAAAATAACCCACACCAAAAAGCAATCTGAAAGAGGTCTCATTTGTAATAAAATAATCCACTCCAAAAAGCAATCTGTAAGAGGTCCCATCTGTAAAATACCGTTCAGATGGATTTATAATAATGATATTAACGTTTGGAAGTATCCTTTTATGGATTAATAATAAAGATAAGGGATGCCATTCTCAACATTCGGAAGTACCCTAAGATGGATTAACAATAAGCTAAGGAATGTCATGCTTACTGTTTGGAAGTATCCTTTTATGGATTAATAATAAAGATAAGGGATGCCATTCTCAACATTCGGAAGTACCCTAAGATGGATTAACAATAAGCTAAGGAATGTCATGCTTACTGTTTGGAAGTATCCTTTTATGGATTAATAATAAAGATAAGGGATGCCATTCTCAACATTCGGAAGTACCCTAAGATG
>JARWCS010375281.1:0-10114 GCA_034783895.1 Geukensia demissa
CCGCCCAAACTTCCTTTATTATTTCAATTCTAACAAACAGACAAAATTCTAGTTCAACCTTGCTTTTTTGATTGTTTGTCAATATCCCAAATCTATTTAAAGCTATTCTACAAAAAGTTTAAGAGTATCCTATTAAACATGAAAAGTGCTTTTATTTTGGGGGCAAAAAAGTGGACGTTACGGGAGCCCTTTCTTTTTTCCGTATTTGTACAGCTTTCGAATTATAAGTTTAAGTTTAGAACAACAACACTCAAAAGGATTTATTGAGCTGGCTTTTGAAAAATGTCCTGGGAAGCTGCACGTATTTGAGTTTTATTTGGTCAATTTATACGGTTTTCCAGTTGAAATCATGTTTAATTCAAATGGCAGTAACATCAATAAAGAAATATAAAACTGATTACCAAATAATAAAAATATTGTAACTTTAAATGAGGAATATCTTCTACATTACATTTTTGTCTTTGAGTATTGCTGAAAATGATTTAAACTTTCTAATTACAATAACTGTTTAAAGAAAACGTGCATCTTCAAATGGTAGTTATTATTTTAATCATGCAATAGTCAATACATGTATATCCTTAACAAGGAATCATTCAATTGAAATGACAAATTCATCAAAACATTGGTAATACTTTGTCAGCTATTATCGATTTCATTTAATTATAAACTTTGTAAGGCCAATGCATTTTTAAAAAAGATAAACAGCTGTACTTTGAAAGTTAAATATTATATTTTCTCCATTATATTTAATCAAGTTGCCTTTATGTGGTGTTTCTATGGTATTGCTTCTCTTCTGCTCCTCATCTTTTGACCATTGTCTTGTCTGTCTTCTGACTTAATCACTTCAGGGCCCCGTTTCATAAAACGATCGTTAATTTAACGTTATTCGATTCATTTTCTATGCCCAAACGTGCACGTTAATTTAGCGATTGTTTTATGAAATTGGTCGAATTGATTTTATTACATATTCCTTTTTTATTCATTTTTTTTTTTTACGTTTTTAATTTCATAATAACTTAAGGAATTTTTAAGGACAACAAGATATATAAAATATCATAAAAATCTAACGACTTGACGATTTCTGTCTGCCATTTTGATGCCCTTTGCTATCGTTCGACGTTTTCATAGTTTTCTTCATTAAATTCGATGGGCTTAGTTTTACTGATTTCAATTCATTGTCAAATTTTCCAGAGGCAATAACGCCAAAATTGAATCCAATATATAATTAAAAGAAAAACAGTATTCTAGAAAGGTCTTTATATTATATTCTTCATTATATTGAACAGTCAGGATTACTATCATATATGGAATGAGGTCATGAAAGGTCAAATGGCCCTAAAACTCTTCATATTTGTCTGGGGAAAAAATCTGAGCATGGAAATTAAAGATATTGAAAATTTGAATATAATCCCAAAGTCTCATCAATTTTCTATGCTCGGATTTTTACCCGCAACCAAATGAACTTTTTCATACCTTAAACAATAGAATTCAACATTTTTGCAAAATATGTTAAATTATTTTGAGACATTGTTAAATAAATCTAATTGATGCTTAGAATATGTCTAAAAATTAAAATTGGAACTTTCTAATCTTTTTATTTTAGTAGTATATGTAAATTTAGAATACATTTCCATTTTTGGTAGTGTTGTTGACTGTTGAAACAATTTATTTTTACGGTTTAAGAAATAGACGTTTTGAATAAGCTCATATAATCATATCTATAAAAAAAGGTTCTTTATTATTTTTACATGCTATTGTAAGCTTTTATAAAATTCCTGTTAAGGAAAAACGTTCTAAGCTGAACATTTTCCCCTTCTCATTTAATTTTCTATTTTATAATTACTCTTTAAAGGAAACTTTGAGGTGACTAAACAATTTTAAATAAAAGTATCTTGAGAGGAGAAGCATTTTCTTCATTACATATCATAGACTTGTTCTGCAGTTTTAAGTTGAAATAACTTTTTAGATTTTTAAAGGGCATTATTTTCTAAATGAGATTGTCAAATAAGATAACTCCAATGATGTTGCATCTCCAAATGTTTTTAACGATACCAAAGTTTAAGGCGACAAGTGAAAGTTGATTTGGGGAATAGTCATAGATGTCTTTTTCAAGCTCAAGTCTCCAGATGAACAATAGAAAAAGTCTGGTGTCTTAACAATTTACAATTTGAAGATAAAAACAAGAAGACGTAAGAAACCAAAATGGCTAATCCATTCGGAGTATTACAAGTATGCGACAATCAAACAAATCAGGGGCTGAAAATCAAACAACAGTGCCGAAAAAACGTATACCACTAATAGTTGACAACATTGGTTTGAAATGATGGATTTCATGTTGCTGTGTAATATATCTTAAGGGTTTATAAGCACTGTGAGAGGCAATTGAAAAACTATATAACCTTATGATGTGTTTCTATTTCAACGTATTTAAACTATAATTTACTGTTACGGGTAATAGGGTACCAGGAGTTATAGAAATATCGAATAATTCTGTTACTGAGCTAATTATCCACCATGAGACGATTTCTTATTTACAAGAGAAAATTATTGTGTATTTAGTGTATAGAAATAGACATAAACATCATTGAACAAATACGCAAAAACACAATTTTCACTTTCGTCCCACAACAGTGGATATAGATATGTTTCTTTTTTATTACATTAGAAACATAACTTTACAAATAAAATTACATGAATAAGGCAGACAATCATATTTCATTTACTAACACATGATGTAAACATCTTAAAGATTGAGGTAGAATTTTACATCAAAATTTAATGTATGTTATTTGACATGAACTAGGTTAAATTTTTTAAAGTCGTGTTGTCACCTGAAGAAATCATAAGTCATGTATCAAAAAAATTGTTGGAATTTACCTTCAACTACTCGAAAAAATACATTGCCTTATTTTAACACATTTAATGTCATATTCCAGCCGTTCTACAGCCTTATCGGGGTCATCCACCTACAACACTTTTGGCAACCTCAGTCACTATGAGAGGTAAATAATTCATGAGTGTATAACAAACTTACCATTATCTTCAGTTCTAGTAACGAAGACCGTTATCAATATCTTAAATAATGTCTCTTTATTTTTTTTTTTAGATATTTATGTCCTTTTATTTTATGTAACGCATTACTCTTAAGTCTCATATGAGTTAGTCATATTTTTTCATACATTGTTTATTTATGTGCTTTTGTAAATATTCATGCATTGGATATACTATTTATAAATTTATGCGTACAACAACCAGAAAAGATGTGGATTGAATCTTTTTGGCATATATTCCATATTCTTTCTTTTAAAAATTCAACTTCAGAAAAAAATGTCTCGTGGCACCCATCATTTCAGCTGTAAACCATTGGATGCCAAGATTTGGTAAGGTATTTGTTCGCGTTGTTGTAAAATACCAGTATCATTTCTTTCCTTATCAACAAGATGACCATATGAATCAGTAAGACTCCGTTGCTCTAAGTCAAACAGTAAAGTAGACAATTTTATCAATCAAACAATTTTAAATATTTTTGCGTTCCATAGTAGAATTTTATTTTCATTAGTACTACTTTAATTTCATATAAATCTTTACCTAACTGACAATATGGTTTTCCAGAAAATCCTGGTTTACATTCCCCAAAGCATGCCCCTGTGTCTGGATCACAAGGTGTGTCAAATGCACAATGACACATGTACGAACAAAGATATCCAAAAGTTCCAACAGGACATGAAGCTGCAAAATAAAAAGTGGGTAGTTAAAGACTTAGGTATAAGATAATTTAATGTAAATTAAAAGTAATGATATTATTGTGAATTATGAAAGATTAATCCTTTAAGGTTTGATGTTTTATACTTGAATGTCGAGGACAATTTTACAAAACACTTTGAACACAATGTCATTGTATTTTTACATTTGATACAGGAAAAATAATTAGTGATATAATTTTAAGTGCTTTCTATTCTTTTGTTTGACCTACAGTTCCCTATGCGCTAGTTGAAGATTTTAGATATAGTCAACTGGTGGATTGATGGATAATAAAACAGTCCACCATTTGTAAAAAACTTGTTTTTTTCTCGAGAAAATGTAAACAAAGCATAAAATAACCACAAAAACGTCAGTGACAGTTATATTTGTAAGCAAATATATTCAAATTTTTGTGTAGTTCTTTGATTTTATTCAAAATATCTCATGTATTTTGATTTGTGTTTAAAAAGGGGATGCCATGTACTTAGAATTTGTATTGTCCCTTTGACTTTTCCTATTTGCCAAATTCTAAATATCTTTTAAGTTGTATTCATTTTAATTATTGTTCCCATTGGTGGACGTAATGAATAATTTGAAAACAAGTGTATAATCAATAATTATTCAATCATTAGTATTCTATTGAAGCCTTCGGGGCATTTTCAATTGATCACGTACGATGTTTTGTACAAGGAAGCAGGTTAGAGGAAATGTATATGAAAATATTATTAGGAATTTATTCCTATATACATTTTATAAAAGTAAAAAGATTCGTTATAAGAGAGTTTAACAAAAAATTAAGAATAGTCTGAGTGATATCAAATGTTTTTGGTTGTGTTAAATGCACTTGATGATATCATTCAAAGGAATCTACTTTACGTTTCGATATAGTCTGTTTTTTAAGTTATATATTTTGCAATGAAAAAATTGAATCAAAGACATTCAGTGCATCTAATAACTTACATTAACCAGTCCATTAGGGTAAATTAAAGATAAATTTAGAAATATTTATAAACTAGAATAAACAAATAAAGATTTATATCCTGTTTTTGGTTCTGTTTAGTGCAATTGATGGTGTCAGTCAAAGAAATCCACTTTTCGTGCCGATGTAGTCTGTTTTTTTTTAATATATATATTTTGCAAAGAAAAAGGTGAATCAAAGACATCCAGTACATCTAACAAATCAGAATGCACAACTTTAATTAATTATATAAATATATATATATATATAGAAAATATGAAATATGAATAAAAAACAAGATTTAGAAAATTATTAGTATGATTAATTAATAACCAGTTGTTTTTTTAATCATTGAAATAACGATAATATTATGCATACCGACTGCAGTGAATCTTGCCGTCCATGTTGTAAATAACCACCATAGCGTTAAATTAGCTAAATAAGTTCCTTCAATGTTAATTTTCATTGTTAAATATTATTCCAAATTAATTCTCACAAATGCATTTTGTGCTATGAATTAAAAACACACAATCTGTTGAAAAAGGAAGTTAAGTTAGAGTGACTTGTATTACTAACGTTTTACCTAGACGTAAGGTGTGTGTGCCCGGAGGAAAACATTCTCTGTCAACGCCAATCTAAACAGCCATGCATCATCCATGTAGTTATAATTTGACGGCGTTGTATTAAAACACTTATACCAATATAAATATCATTAAGAATTTATTTATATTCAAAATAAAATGTTTAAATCGAATTTTAATTTCTTAATATAGTGCGATGTAAACTCTCCTTTTTAGGAAAAATATGATTGAAAAAAGTTACATTTATTAAAAACGTTGGTCTCCAAGGGATTTACCATATCAATTTTTTTCTTCTTCAAATTTTCGAATTTAGCATTGGCATTTAAAGTCGTCTCCAATATTTATGAAGAGGAAACGATAGAAAACTGAAAGGTCAGAGAAAGGAGGCCGATAGAAATGACAACCCCGGAACAAGAACAAGACGAATACGACAGATACACTTAGAGGATACTTAGCTGGTCCGGAAGGGTATCAGTTACAGCCTTTTCCTCTTTAAAGATATCGACCGCATTGTCCATTTTCCAATCCGATCTGAATTAGACTTACATTTTGCATTTTTTTTATCAAATATCTTTGCCTTTTGCCTTTCAAACGCAGCTGTCATTTGTTGGCACACAAACTTCATCTTCCGCATAGAACGTAGGAACAATATTATTGTAATGACTTGTAAGAAATTTCAAACTTTGTGTTCGCGATAATGTTTTCTATAAAATGGGTGTATACATATTTTCAAATATTTGAGTTCATTTGAGACTTACAAACTCGGATAACCATATTAGACGGGCTGAACAATTTATCTCGCCTATTCTTTGTAGCCCTTGCACAATCATTAAAAAATTAATTTTAAAATGTTATTATATATAATTCATGGTAAAATCTTAATCAGTTTGAATAATAAAGACAGAATATGTAATGGTTTTTCCAATGTGATAATTGGGTTAACAGTTCTCGGGCTACAAATCTGTAAAAAGTTGAAACACAATGACACCATAAGGTAAACAAGGTCGGGATGATGAATATGTTGCTGTGTGTAAGGTGTCATAAGAATACACAATCAAAATATACAATCCTAATTAAATAAATAAGTTTACATTTAAGGGCAATTTGTGGAATCTAAAATGTTACTGCTCAGCATATTTAATCACTTACTATTACTAAATCTCCAAATTATTAAAGTTGTGTCGTCCGAGAATTTTACAGGTATAATTCCACAAAATGTTGAAAATTGAATAAATACTTGTTGATTAAATGCCTAACTTCGAATTGTTTTGGAATTTTAATCCTCAAAGGTAATTGAAAGACAGTAGTAATTGAAAATATTTCAAAAGCACAGTCTCATTCTAAGTAATTTCTACCAGAGGAGGGCCAGTGGTAAGAATATAGATGATAGAAATTTGGTATCGCAGATTCGTAAACAACAATTTATGTCTAGCACTAGATTTCAAGATATCAGTCCTGAATTTTCAAATTTTAAGATACTTACGACAGTCTTTAAGAATTAGAGAAATATTTCAATTTACACTTTTTAAAATTTAATTTACGTTGATTGACTTTACGCATTTTTTAAGAAGTCACTCGATCGTAAATATTTTAAGATCTTGCTATGAGTGCAAATATCTATTAAGTCCAATGTAGAATACCTATGCGAGAGATCAAAAGTGCAAAGTCCAAAAAGCTTGGAATCCACGAACTCCTTTATAAAACAGGAGTGGGATCAGGTGCTCCGGAAGGGTAAGCATCCCCTGTTTTGCGCAGACAGAACGTATTTTAAATAGGTAAAACTAGCTTTGGTTATAAAAACAATGATTTCGGCATTGTTGTGATCTGCTGAGGAAACTGTTTGAAGGTGATGGGGTTTGATTTTTGTTATGGAAAAAGGGGGAAAGGGGCTTCTTATGTTTTGCTTCTGTGTTTGTTTGTTCTTTGTCTCCTGTTGGGATCGTGGATTATGGATAATTTCAATGAGGTGTTCTAGTATTTGGTAACAATTGATTCAGTTGTTACAGACAATGATGATATTAAAAATATGCTAGTCTATTTTTCGTTTTTTAGTAACGACAGCTATTTTGTATTTTTATAATGGACTGACATTGGTAGAGGACCAACAAAAGACAATTCAACCACAAAGTTCTGTTGCAACTGGCACAGACAAGATTTTGAAGTGAATTTCCATAGGGTCATATGTTAACCTAAGTTTGGCGGTAGTCAGTCACCTTAGTCAGCGGGTTGGGATGCTGTACATAATTTTAGAAGACGATTACAAGACCATTCCACCAACGTTTGGTTGAAATTGGCTCAGTAGTTTCTGACCAGAAGTTATTTAAGTGAATATCCCAAAGCCATTAGCCATCTTGGTTTGCTGTCGGGGATGCCGGACACAATTTTGGTAGAGTACCATATAATGACTATTCAGCCAGTTTAATTTCATTTGGCTCAATAGTTTTAGACAATATTTTAAAGACAAGTTCCCAAAGGTTCAGCTGTGGCGTTCATCTTGGTTGTTGGTTGGTGGAAGGGTTTGCCTGACAAAGTATTGACAGAGGACAATGTAAGGACCATTTCACCAAAGTCTGGTTGCAACTTACTCAATAGTTTCAGTCAAGAACAATAGGGTCTTATGTTAAAATAACTTCAGCTGCGGCAGCCAACGGCTTGGTTGGTGGACGGGGATTTCGGACACAATTTCGGTAAAGGACTGTACCATCAAAGTTTGTTTGCGATTGGTCCAGTAGGTTCAGACATAAGATTTCTTAAATATACCACCCTCTTTTTCTATTTTTAGAAACATTAGCCATGTTGGAAGGCGGACGGATATACCGGACACAAAATTGGTAGGACCCGTCCAAGGACCATTTCATTAAAGTTTGGTCGCAATTGACTCAATAGGTTCAGACAAGAACATTTTTAAAAGTTAATTAAAAGGGTCATTTGTTAAAATTGCTGTTGCGGCCAATGTGGTTGGTGGGCGGAGATGCACGGTCTGTAGATTTACCCAAAAAATATGATCCCACGTCGGCAGACACAATTTTGGCACAAGACTATCCAACTAAAGTTTGGTTCCATTTGACTCAGTAGTTTCAGAAAAGACCATCCTTTTTTCGATTTCAGTAACTGCGGCCATCTTTGAACGCGGTGGAGATTTTGGTAGAGTGGAGTCCACCAAAGTTTGGTCAAAATTGGCTGAGCGGATTCAGAGAAGTTCTTTTTGTAATTGTTGACAGACGGAGGCCAAGTGATTACAAAAGTTCACCTGGTCTTTAATAGGCTAGGCGAGCTAAAAAAGGCGACAAAATCAAGTCTGAGGAAGCCGCTGTTGCACTCACTTGTACTTTTGTTTTTTGGACTCAAAAATAGGCAGGCCCCCACCCAGAAGAAGAGCAGTCACCAATACAAATTTTGTTCCGACACCAAAACTTTGGGTTTATTCAAAGAGCAACTGTGACCATGACATAAAATTCAAATTTTTAAAATGTACAGGCTTCTTACCCATTTCCTAACAGCACAATATTCTCCAATTTTTGTGACAGAAATCATTGCAGAGTTCTGTTTAAAATTCTGTAGTTCTAAAATGGGCTTAAATGCACAAGTCAGGTAAAAAATTCAGCCAAATCATTAACAAAATGTATCAGGCTTGGCTGTATTGAGGTATGTTAGCCTCACAATTGTATATTTGATTTAAATGTAATGGTAAGTGTTTTATTCATCTAAATTGATCTTTGAAATGTTGTTCCCAGTTGGTGGAATTAAATAAATTAAAAAGCTGTACAAAATTTACCATATTTGAAAACATGCAAGCACTAATCATGTAAGCACCGGACATAATATTAAGAAAGCAATATCAGAATTATGTAATATCATATACAAAGTCAATTAAGGGCTGTTGTAGCTCTTAATTTCTCAGATCCCATGCCTTGTATTAAAATCTAAAAACTTTTTAAAACTCGTCCCTGTTTGAACTTATTTGGACTTGAATTTGTCACTCCTAAAACTAACAAGTTATACAAGGAATTAAATATATTTTGAATTTAAGTCAAATATAGGCAAAGTTTCAAGAAAAATACTGGATCATTTCAAATAATTTATATTTTACTTCAATATTTAGTGGTACCTAATAAAAGATGACCAATTCCTCTCAATTGTCTGTATGACCTGTATAACCTCAGTGCAGGAAGTGACCATATCCAATTAACCAACACACCCTCTCAACTGTAATATTGGAACATCTTGCAAAAAGCGTACATGTATCAGCATATTTGTGTATTTTTAGAGTTCAAAGATCAAAGGTCTGGGGGGTTTAGCACCATTGATCAAATATTCATAAACACAAAAATTAACCTTCCAGGACCCTAAAAAGGAGACAACTCCTGATCACAATAATGCATCCATTTAAACCTTTTTGTCCATGTGCTAGGTACAGGAATATAATTAATATGCAAATATCTTACACTCACAAAGAACATAACACAGTGGTTGAATTATCTGTTTTAATATTTTAATACATTTAGTATACTGATATTAGATGATCATAAGGTAGCGTTGTCATGGCTTTTTGGACCTAAATGTACATAAATATGTCTACAGATAAAAGTCATCTCACTGAATCAAGAATATCAATTTGTCTTCCAATTTTTCCTTTCAAATCCTAATCCCCAAAAATCTACACTTTGAATCTTTTAAGCAAATCATATCATGGATATAATACTAAATTGTTACAAAAAATTATATTTTCTTTGTATTTTTTGTCATTTTAACAATACTAAAACTTAGGTGCTTCGCAAGCGCAGCATGATACGACCGCAGCACATTGAAATGTGAAAGGAAACAAAAGACCCTT
>JARWCS010375291.1:0-10113 GCA_034783895.1 Geukensia demissa
CTCCCTCTTTTTATATAATTTTGTCCCTTGCCTGGGCCGGCCTTGCCAAACTAAGATTTTCTTTGCTAATTTTTTTTATCTTGGCCTGTCCAACCTTAATTGACCTTTAATGTCTTTTTTGTAAGGTTATTATCTATCTTACATTTAACTGACTTAATCTGCGGTTGGTAAAATATGCAGTTTTTTTATTTGTTCACTTTGATGTTTGTATAATTTCAGAAGTTATCTGGTTAATTTGATGTTCTGACAAGTTTTAATGTATCTAACTTTGAACGTTATGATTTACAGTAACATGGGGAGAATAATAAATGTTTTCATGGTGATAAACAGATGTGCACAGCATCTCATGGGCACCTTTAAAATGTTCATTTGTTTGACCAAATAAATATATTATATATAGGATAAAATGTATTTACTTTTGCTTCTGTAAAGTGTTTTTTTTTTCTCTCAATCATAGTTAAGACTTTACATACAGAATCACCTTCATCTAGCAATTCCCAAAAGCTTGGCGTAAAGTATGCTGAACATGTCAATAGTATAGTGAATAACATGTTTTATGAATTCAAACAAATATTACTTATTAATAGGACAAAACGAAATGATTCTTAGATTTTTATATAATTCCAGTGTAGAATATCCATGTGAGATCAAAAGTGCATGCACAGTCCAAAGAAACAAGACAAAATTGACACACAGCAAAAGATAAAACGAAAACAGAAAAAGAACAAAGGCTTTGAATCCACGAACTCCTTTACAAAACAGGAGTGGGATCATGTGCTCCGGAAGGGTAAACATCTTCTATCTTAGAGGGCCAATTTTCAAATTGTTTGTTATTCGACAAAAAATAAAACATTCTGTAGGTAAAATGACCTGTTGATAATATTTTGTCAAAATTTTGCGTTTTCAAATGTTCTAAATGGATAAAAATTGGAAATAGAAATGGACAAAAGTGCAATTATAACATTTTTAAGCGATTTTTAGCATTATCTCATGGGAATCCCCCTCGAAGGACCTTCGTAACCAGAAAAAAGTATGACTTTTTAGAAATTTAATTGTAGTATCTATGCATGTGCAAAGATTTAGTTTGGTTGTCAATGTCCTTCATACTGAAAAAACAACTTTTTCATAAAACCTTGACCGTACTTTGATATTTTGTTCATACCCCTTGTTGTTAAGCCTCCTACGTTCCAAAAGCCAAATTTTATTGTTGAATGACTTGATTTTTTCATTTTTAATTGACAATAACTTTGAAAAATATGTAAAATGTAATGTAATAGATTAACTATCTATCAAAAGTAGAATTATCTATAAAAAAAACTAAAAGATATGTAATATAAAGTTACTATAAGCAGATTCTAAATCTGAATGCAAGGCTTAACCTTTTTATATATCAATTGTAACTGAGATACATCATCTGTGTCATAAATCAAGCTGATAACCTGATGATTAATTATCATTACTGATCATTACTTAACTGTACACAAAAATTGTGACAATATAGGTATTATGATTTTTAAATTTTCATATACAATTGGACACATCTATATTGTTTAGTACCCATGTATTTTAAAAATAAAAGAGAGAAAGAAATGACAGCTTGTAAAATAAAAGATAAAAAAATTATTGTAATAATAACAATAATGAAAATTAAGAATCATATCATGTGAAGAGTATAACAAGAATAATGCATTTTTAAACAAGTTATGGTTGGTAACCTCTACCACGTCCTCGACCACGACCTCTGCGGTTGCGCGATCTTGATCTGTCTCTGTTTGTGGGCATTGGGAGGTTCAAGGTGGAATGAACGGCTCGCTTAAGATTAGCTGAGAGCTGAGATATGCCATTGTTAGAAAGATGATATTTATCGTCTCATAATAGTTCTGGATTAGGATTTCCGTTACGTAGCATGTTGCTGTGATCCACAAGAATTCTATTTTTGTTGTTCTCAAATGCCTGTTTAAGCATAGCGTTTATTATTTGTCCATTTGTATGGTATAGCAAACTGTCTTGTCTGGGTGTTAATGAGATAATATAATGCTTCGGTTGGGGGGGGGGGATTTCCGATTTAACAGATTTATTTATTGTCCCCTCGGGGTTCCTTAACGTACAGCGGTATATAATTCATGCATATTAAGGACGAGAACAAGTTAAAAAATTATTAAAAATACAAAAAGGATGTGGAGTGGTACACAACAACAGAATATGTGGGAAAGTGGGAAGGGAAAGAAAACTTGTCTTTTTTGCCTTAATTGTCTTTTGTAGCGGCTTTTTCGAAATATACATGTCACTAATTATGGTCCAAGGCCAGGCTTTCCAGGTTCTTATAATCTGACACACTCCAACGAGATGGCCCCTATCTGCAATCTGGTGTTCGCACTGGGTCAGCATTTCAGGTCGAGCCCCGGAGAACTCTCCAATACCGATTTAACTGCGAATATGGCCATTTAATAAGTTCGAGTCATGTGCTTTCATCTGAGAAATCTTGTAGTATATAGGACAAGTCCCCCTCGTTTCAGTTGTCCAAAACCTTCTTTTCGGGAAGTCTGGACAACATACAAAAACTAAAACTCAAATCACTCCTTATTGTTCGCCACTAGCTATTGTTAGCTGGCTTGCTTCAAGCGATAGCTATAGTGAACCTCTAGAATCCTCAGTTGCAGATACAGACCCTATATTCGTAGCCATGGGGGGTTCGAGGGGTTTGGACGAACCCCCCCCCCCCCCTCGAAAACCAATAAGCACTATTTAACTCGCAATTCAAATTAAGTCTCAGTCTGACTATCAATGACTAAAAAACAGGACTTTCTGAAATGCAACAACAGTGCCAAGATTTTGCACCAAATATCCCAGGCGCCGACCGTGAAGGTCGCTTCGCGAGGTGATATCGAACCCTCCTCACCCTTTTAAAAATTTCAGGTTACGAGCATGGACCCCCACCTTTTGCTTATATTTTGCTTCAGTAGAAAATAAAAGAGAGAATTGTTCGCTGTTCCTTCGGTTTGCACAAGAAAACACCATTTTTTCACTTCTGGCCCTCAAACTAAAAATTCTGAATCCGTGAATGCCTAGCTTTTGCTGGAGAGTTAATGCGCTTTCTTTGACATTTAACATCACGACCATATCATTCCTTTTTTATTTTGCTTTTTTAAATTCGTGCCTATTTGTGTTCTTTTTTCTCAACCTTACGGTTTGTATTATTCAATTAAATTATTTATTTGTTAGTTAACTAGTATATTACACCCACATACAATTGGCTAGAAATAGGTTCACGAGCAGGCTTCAAAGTCATGTGCAAATATTGAACTTTGACTAAGAGGTCTTTTAGTTTTTCTCGGTCTTTAATATTAATTCCCATTTTATGATTAATTAAATTAACTTTGTTCTCAGTAAACCTGAAAAATAGAACACAAGTAGTAAATGTGCAGGAGGCCGCACATCATATTAAGATGATCAAAAAGCTTTTGGAAGTTTAAGATATTGACGCCTCCACATGGTCTTCGACTGGGTCAAATCTCACTTCATCTGAGGAGGTCCAATCTTATTAAAAGGTCTTGCTTCGGAAACGTACTTGGGAGAGTTACAAAGATCTTGTTTAAATAAGACAGGAAAACGTGTACGTCGCCCTGATAAAATGACAATAATTATTGTACACGTTGAATAAATTGCCAAAAATAGAAATATTTAATATTAACGAGACAGCGAAACCTGACTGGAGACAGGCGCAGGTCACATGTGATGATTTTATTCTTTAGCTAGGTCAAGGCCGAGACTGTAATCTCATTCATCCGTTATTCTCTGATTGATAAGCTAGCCGCAAAATTCGAATAACAAGGTCATGGGTCAGTCAGGCTAGGTCAAGGCTAAAACCTACAAGAAAGTATTGAGTTCACATAGAAAAGCACCCAGAATAATAATAATAATTATAATAATAATATAGTTTCAAAAACACATTCATGAAAGCTAGCTCATTATTCTTTTTTGATAACAAAATTCATGAAGCCTTTAACAAGCGAAAAATAAATCAGCTGGAAGATAGATGGTCTGCAGGAAAGAGTTCCATATGGCACACCCTTGGATGGCGGAATAAGCCTAGACTGGGGATGCCAAAAGGAACTCTTGCCTTTGATCACATCAGAAACAAATTTTAAAAGAGGAAATTTGTTTTAAATTGGCACTTCTTCCAATACAGCACAATAGAGTCCAACCGAAAGCTCAACAGATGGGACTTATTTTATAAGATGAGGTTACTCCTTGAAACACGTGTACAGCATTAATCATATTTTCACAACATTGGTTAATCTGATGGTATTCACAAGCCCTGTCGTCAGACTTGTCTGACATGAATTTCCTATAATTACGGATGAGGGAGGCAGACTTCTTACTTTTACATGGTTGATGTCCTTAACGCTGGGTTTGACAGTATATCTCGGTTTGTTTTTGATATGAATAATTCTTTTTACTGTGTTTGGATCTTTGTCTTCCCGTGTTTTGTTTGAAATGCTGCTGATGAAATGTTTCTCCTCGAACACGTGTCCGGCATAATCATATTTCCCATATTTGTACAAGAATTGTAACCTATATTTATAAACACGAGACGATATTTTATAGCAAAGAAACTTATAATTTTCATGATATAATCTTCTATGGAAATATTCAGGCATAAATTGTCTTCCAAAGGGAACATATTTCAAAGGAATCACTTAGTCTGTTTTAACAATATTATAGTTTTAACATTGACAAAGCTTCAATATTTAAAAATGCAGCTTTCAAGACTATTTGTTTATTAAAATGATTTAATATAAAAATAGGAGATGTGACATGACTGTCCATAGGACAGCATACCACCGAATGACAGTCGATATTAAACTTGTATACATGTCCCATTATGACCTTCAATTATAAACCGGAGTCCAAACCATATCGAAAGCTGTAAAAGGCCCCCAAAATACAAAATGTGAAACTATTTATAAAACACGACTAAACCTAATCTATTGAAAAAATGGTGAACGAATAACAATAAATAAGTTTTATAACAACGATAACCACTGGACTACAGTATCAGCTATTAGTGCTGTTTTGCCAACATTTTCCTCGTTTAGTATACCATTCCGGCGTACTGTTCTTCAGGAAGGACCCTCACAACCAGAAGAAATCTCCGCCAAATTTTTTTGTCTTCTTATATTTATTAGTTGTGAGGTTTTTATTTTTTAGTATTTCGTATATAATTTTGATCAAACGCGAACAAATTTTGAAAAGTGGTGTGAAGGTTTAATTTGTTGATTTGTATAAATTTTCAGAAAAGTCAAAAATACTGAAAAAAAGTCAGAATTAAGACATACAAGACTATGGCCAACAAAATGAATTTCATCTAAGTCAATGCTTCTCGACTTTTCTTATAGAAATATATTAGTATTTTAAAACATCTTTTCTTGGATAAAATTTTACTTGCTCAATAGTCAAAATTAAGTCGAAAAGGGAGTGACTGATATTACAAGTATATTTTTGAAAATTAAAAGTTTTGTCGACTAGCTGTGAAAGGTGAGTGTCTTGAATTTGCTGCCACGGTAAGACAGCGACGGTCTTGCGACCTTTAACTTGTTTTAATACATCGACGGTCCAGCAACCTTGAACTTGATGTAAGACACCGACTGTCCAGAAACAAGGGTTATGTTTTCGTGCTTACTGTAGAAATGTGATTTGATTGTTGATGAGCCGGCCATGCATCCAAAAATGTATAAATTACAAACATCTACAGGTTGCCCCAAGGCCTTTATAAAAAGACACATATCCCCTTCCAACGGCAAACTGTAAAAGGCTCCAGAAATAAAATATGATGATATTCCAGTGTAACAACTATCGGCCAAATAAGAGGGCGTTTATACATGTGATTCAACTGAATGACAGGTTCCTGGCTTGGGACAGGCACATAAAGTATGTGGCTAGTTCTCAGTAGCAACACATAGTTCGCCAAGTTGCCAACCTTATATGGTGCATGAGCCTTTTTAAATGTATATACTAGTCGGCACTGTAGCAGGTGCCTTTGACCTAATTTGTAAGGTCCAGCGAAAATATATGGTCAAATATTCGGACTTAGTTCAGTTTCTGAGTAATAACACATACATGATAGGCCACTATTAATTTTCAGGTGTATTTGTAGTTTGTCATACGCCATGTGTCCTTAAACTCGTTCTTGGTCCAGCAACTAGGTTCAAGGTTCCCTGCAATGGTCACTTAATTTGTAATTACAAGAAATGTTTACATATTTTGAGTGTTTATTTTTGGTATATATAAGTGTCATATCTCACATGTCCACTTTCTAGTACTCGTACCTAGGTCAGTTTCTCAGTAACTACAAAGATATGTCATCTACTTGTCAGTCTGCACTGTGGCATGTGTTCTTGGCCTCATTTTCACAGTCCAGCGAATAAGGTCTCATAATTTATTTTCTTGTCTATGTGAGTTTCTCAGTAACAACAATATATGATTTTGAGCTCACTTGACCCAAATGGTCATGCGAGCTTTAATCGTCACTTTTCGTCCATCATCAGTCAGCTTTCTGGTATTTGAACTTCTTCTTGAGAAACCGCTGAATGGAATGAAAGAAAACTTGGCATGAATGTTCTTTACAAGATGCTGACCAAGTGTTGTTTCTTTGTTGTCGATCTGTCATTCCAGGGAACTTTGTTTAACATAGAACTATTTGTGAATTTTATACAAAAACTTCCTTCTAGAGGACGACTAAATGGATTGTTCCTTACGAGGCGATGACCAAGCTCTGTAAATTTGTTGCCGATTCGTCATTCAACATGGCCTTCAGCCTGGAATTTACAATTTAGTTTAACATGGGACCCTATTGGAAATTCATACAATAATCTTCTTTTAGAGAACGATTAAAACCTAACATGGCATGAATCATCCTTACAAGATGTTGACCAAGTGTTACTTTGTTCCGATCCGTCATATCACATGACCTCCAGCGCGGAACTGAGTTTAACAGTTATCAATGTTTGGCTCTGGTGGCCATCTTGACCGTCTTGGTTGACATATTGGTTAACAGATTCGGCCATTGGATAAAATTCTAAAACAATGGTAGTAACTATTCTACCAAGTTTGGTTTCAGATTGGTTAAGTAGTTCTCTAGAAAGAGTTTTTAAATGAATTTCCCATGAACTAATAGGAAATTCCTAATAAAATCATTCCTGGAACTACTAACTCCATTGGAAAAAACTTTGTTCATATGGTCACTAACTGGATCACTATCAGAACTTATCATTGTACATTTCAGAACCGTATTGAATGCAAAATACCAAATGACTTGCACACAAAATCTCATGCAAATATTCATACAAAAATAACCTCTTTAATTGGAAGTGTTTGCTCTGTTGGAAATATACAGTTTAGTTGAATTGTTGTAACGTTGTCTTGGCAGATGTTAACCAGGTGAGCGATTTCGGGCTCGTGGAATCCTCAGGTTTAGTCGAAACAAGAAGGTCAGATGCCCATTTGTCATTTGTTCCCAAGCTTGTGTCCTTGGACACATTGTCAAGGTCTAGCGATAGGGGTCAATTATCTTGCTTGGGTCTGTTTCTAAGTGACAGCGCATGAAAGGTCAACAGTATTTAGTTTGCTTAAGTCTGTTATATCATATCATATTATATCACGTGTCTTTGACATAATTTCCCAGATGGACCAGTTTTAGTTAGTGTTTTAGTATCTACACGATAGGCCAAGACTATATTTGTTTGAATACATTATTGCTAGATTGTTTCGCGTCATATGTTCGTGACCGAGTTGATTTTCACTGTCCACTGACATTTTATCCTTGCACTTTAGAACAAAAACAAGTTGGGGGTATTGTCGTTGTCTTCGTCCACCCGTGTCTAAAAACAATCAGTCGAAGAAATTAACTATGGCGTCATGGAAGACCTATCTCTATTTTACATAGATTTAGTGAAATTTAAAAAAATACATACACCTGCAAATTTGTATATAGTTTTTCCATAGGTCTACTGCTTATTTCTTTCACTGAACAAGGATCCAACAGTGTCCACTACTATTTCAGCCATGTTACTGGAACTAAGTTTATATGACCTTGACCTGTAGGTCATTCAGGGTCATCATTTTTCGACTTAGAAAAGTCTGTTATTTTTACTGAAAGTTACGTCAAAGTTTTTGTTTTCTCAGCAACTATGCTAGATACCTTAATGAAACATGTTATGAAGTTACATTAGTGTAACATGCATGTTACAGATGCAAATTTAGGTGCCCCTGAGGTCAAGGTCACGCAAAAGAAAAAAAATAGATTTAGAAAATATGCTTTTTTGGAAGTAAGGTCCAAGTTTTTTCAGTAATTATATAGTTGTTATGAGATTGCATTAATATGCATGTATCAGATGAAATATTTGATGACTGATCTGAAACGGGAGGGGAAACGGTTTTCAACTTGGAATATGTGCTTTAAAAGTGTAAGTTATATCCAAGTTTTTGTTTTCTCAATTACAATACTAGATATCTAAATGAAACTTCAATGTCATTAAGTTGCAAATGTATAGAATGCATGATATGCAGACAAAATGATATGACTTTGACCCCATGGTCATGTGAGATCCTAGTTGTTTCAAATTTGAAAATGGTTGTTTTATTGAGAGTAATGTGAAAGTTTTTGTTTTCATAGAATCTATCTTAGATACCTATATGAAACTTTTCGGGAAATTTTATTGATGGCAGTTTTATTTGGAAAATTACCAAGCAACTACACAGAAAAAAATCAGAAGGTCAATTGCAATCATATGGAGCTTTAAGATTAATACATGTACATGTATATACAAGTCAACTTTGTTTTATTTCTGGAAGTTTCTATAACCTTGTATGTTTTGAAAAAGTATAAGCTACCATACACAAATGAAGATAGAATGCAATCATATGGAGTTCAAAGATTAGATAATATGACAATTCCAATTTTGGTTAATTATCCTGGAAGACTCTCAGACCTGTTTTTAAAAGATAGCTCGTAACCGTTTAATTGCAATTTAAGGTTAACGATTACGAGGGGGTGGACAGGGGGGCGGGAGCCCGGGAGAAGGGGGGGGCGGGAAGCGGGAGTTGAGGGGGGGAAGCGGGAGTTGAGGGGGAGGGAAGCGGGAGTTGAGCGGTAGGGAAGCGGGAGTGGAGAGGGTGGACATGAGGGCGGGAGCCCGGGAGAAGGGGGGCCGGGAAGCGGGAGTTGAGGGGGAGGGAAGCTGGAGTTGAGGGGTAGGCAAGCGGGAATTGGAGACCCCCTGTCCACCCCCTCGATTACAATAATGAGCAATCTTTAGATTGAAAACTGTGGCAATTCCAACTTTGGAAAATTTCCTGGAAGTCCATGTCAGCGAACTGTTGCGCGTTAAATCCGACTTTCATTAGTTCTCAGTTAAAGCGTCAATTCATGGCTATAAAAATCTAAAGATAAAATGTTGTAACGCTGGCAATATCATCTTGTATACCCAGGTGTTAAAATTGCAAATTATCAACATGTATAATGAGATAATATGATTAAAAACAGAGCAAAATGACGTCCGATTTTCGCAACACGTAAATTGTTTCCGTTAAAATTCGCTGCTTGTTTTTGATGCTTAAAAACGTGTTAACCGTTTGCCTTTCTACAATTTTCAAAGTATATAATACTTAAAAGATCAAATATCTGTCATCATAGCAGCATGTCATACATTTGGAAGACTTCAGTAAAAGATTATCACAGAAAAATCCTGAAATCACTTTTTTGTCCGTAACATCATTGTGTGTGTGTTTTCTATTTTTATTTGTTCCCAAATAATTATTCTTATTCATTTTTTGCTAGTTTTGTTGTCATTTTTTTAGTATACAGTTATTTAATGGCATTGAGGGAAATAGCAATTATATTTTTCCTGAGGTTTGACTATTTCTTGACGGGAAGAGCACGGAAATAGTTAGTCGAAGGAGAAATAAGGGCTATTTCCCTATTTAAATAACTGTTTTATTATTCCGAAAAAAAACTAAGGGAAAAGTTCGATATTTTTTAGATATAGACGTCAATGCGCACTATAGGTCTCACTATACGGTTCGACGTTTTCCATTGAACTCAATGTTAAAAAA
>JARWCS010375302.1:0-10113 GCA_034783895.1 Geukensia demissa
TCAAGTTTTCATGCTTAGGTCTATTTCTCATTTACTATAAGTGGTAGGTCAACAATATTGGGTGTGCTTATTGATTACTAGGAGTACATGTCAGTCTGCCACATGTCTTTTGTCTTTGACCTCATTTTCAAGGTTCATTGACTTTAGTAAAGTTTTATAACTGATCAACAATAACTCACCTTCTTTATCATGTTTTCAAAAATTTTAACTTTATCATGTTTTCAAAAATTTATGACTATTGATTTCTTTTATTTTAATGTTCTTGCTGAATATTTAGATTAGAAAATTATTATGACCACACGTTTATAGGGTCAAAGCCGCATATACAGGCGACACATATTTGTGTCCACACTTGTTCATCTGTGTCCTAGCATCTGCTTTGCAATTTGAGATATATATGAGAAAAACCCGTTTTTATGATACAAAGTAGTGATTAGTGAACCTGTTATAAGAATTAGCTAGAACAAAAATAGGATAAATTTGGGTTACCAGCACGGTGTCAATGTCATGTAAACAGTGCTATCATTGCACCAGACCAAAATTGCTAATATTTCGAGTTTTACTTAGCCAAGATGTAAAATATATCCAACTTAGTGTGTCGGTTTGATATAATATACAAACAAACTGCGTCCTTTTCGGATAACTTTCACAGGGTCGCGGCCATCTTGATTAGTGGGCGGGTATGCCGGACAATATTTTGTTAAAAGACCATGTAAGGACCATTCCACCAATATTTGGTTGGAATTGGCTCAGAAGTTTCAGACAAGAACATTTTCTATTCTAATGCTACAATATTTTTAACGGATGATCTGATTGGATGACGTCGATTTCATGTCATAAAATCCACATTTGATGCCACCAGATAGGAGAAACTGCGCAAATACAGACGTTTATTTCATATTTCGAAAATATTAAGATTACTATGACTGGGGCACGTAAAAACCAAGTTGACACAAGTTGTTAGATGTTGATCAAAAAGCACATCTTGATTTTCCCTGGCCAACTGCTCGATTTTTTCATGCTTTCTGCGAAGTCCGCGTTCTACTGTGAATATGTCATGTAGAAGCCCAATGGTGTTATTATTGATAGAGTGATCGTCCTTCACATCTACAGGAAAGTATACAAGTGAGAGAAAATGACAGAAGAAGTTGCAGTAAAAACACAAACAAAGCCGCCAAAGAAGAAGGCCCGGCAAAACTAAAGAGGCCAGCCGCACATAAAAATACAGTGAGATGGTTGGTAAAGCGATCGACGCTTTGAAAAAACGTGGAGGTTCGTCCAGACAGGCCATCTTAAAGTATATCCTAGCCAACTTTAATGTCGGAAACGACGCTAAGACTATCAACAACCACCTGAAGCTCGCACTCAAAGCCGGTGTAAAGAACAATAGTTTGAAACAGAGTAAAGGCACCGGTGCGTCGGGCTCGTTTAAAATTGGTGAAGTTGCCAAGCCTGTAAAGGAGAAGCCCGCCAAGGTAAAGAAAGCTGCCAAACCGAAGACGGCCAAGACCCCCAAAAACAAAACTACCAAGAAAACAACAGAAACAAAGAAAGCTACCGGTGAAAAGAAAGAGGCTGCATGTCAAAATAAAGACTCTGTGACACCGACGAAGCCGACGATAACGCCAACGCAATATTTATGCCTTCCTGCTCTACCCTCTCTCTCTCTCTCGTGTCTGGTCAATTTCTGTTTTATTTTTATATTCATGTAATTCGTCTGTTACTACTTTTATTTTATTTGATTAAAAATATAGCACTCTAGAGTACCAAAAAGTTTTAGCAACATTAAATAACTGATGCAAAGTGTAAAGCTGAGTGTTTTATTTAGACATTGTTACATTTGCAGTTATTGTGAAATTAAAAATCCAGAAAACCATGACCAACCGTAGCCATATATCCTAACATTCCCGTTATTTACCAAGACATTGTTATACATTCTGATCCATACATCGTCCCCAGATTGTAGTCTTAGAACTGCGGAAAGGGTGCCTTCAGCATGGTTACCAGTGTCACCAATGTAAGAAGAAACTAGACCTTGACCATTTTTCACTAGTTCTGTCTCTATGTCTTCTGCACTATGACTCATGATGTTCGCAGAGAAGTAATACAGCCCTGATATCGGTGCCTTGAATGTGCTAGTCTTGGAATCCCACCCGTTGCCCTCGTTTGTCACCGTTTTCTGGAACATAACTGTTTGATAAATACCGAGGTGTTCCTGGTGATCTGTCATCACAGCAAAAAAAGCTACAGTGTTAGGTCTTGGCAATTGAGTTGTAACTGAAATGAAAAAAAACGGTCATCGCTAGCTATAAGATATAAGATTTAAACGTGTTTAAAAGTACAGAAACATGTGCTCCTATCAATTAAAGGAATAATCTCAACCGACAATCCGTCGTGTAAATACATGTATCAAATAATAATAAAAAAACGCTGAGTGTGTAATGATGTTATAACTAGACAATTAGGAAAAAAATAATGAAAAATGATCATAGACACCGCTAAATTTCTTGCATACTCAGACTTACAGATCTTGAAATAACACTAGTAAAACTGACCGCCGCGATATTGTATAAAGTGGCGTTAAACTCCAATCAAACAAACAAACACAACCAAAGCACCAGATTCTTTTATGATTTTTCAAGTAGTCTGTGTAGTCTCAGATTTACTGTTTTTGTTTTGTATAGTTTAAAATTTGTGCTGTATTTTTGGACCTTGGCGAGTTGTCTACCCTGGACTTCTCAATATATTCCAGAATTAAAAAAAGTATAGTCCACAAAATAAGAAAAATCTTGAAACAAACATAAAAGGAAACCAAAAAACCAAAACAAGAGAAGCGCAGATTCTTCGATTTTCTTTACAAAACAGATGGTCATGTACATATGATCCGGTAGCTGATCACCTTCTGTCGCACGCGAGGCATACTATTTTTTTTTTAACTTTTATTTTTATTTTTAATAATGAAACACAATAAGAGACTCTTAATGGTCCTTTTCGTGTATGATTCAGACTGTCTGACATTTGCATGGGCAATTTCAAAATAGTGAATTTCACCCAAACCATGCAGTGGCGGTCAGTGTTTTTCCCTTTCCTTTATCTTAATTAGCCTGAAATTTAATTGATTTGATAAAGAACGGCGTTTTCTATTATAATTAAGGTTAACATTAAAATATTTAAACCGAAGAAACGTGATGTAGCAAGTTGTTTATTACCACAGTTTTTATCGCAGTATATTGATAAATAGGAGCAAGGGTTGAATCTTAACCAAGATGAAGGTTCAGTATATAAATACCTGGGTTATTTGTAGGTGGGATAATCCTTTTATGACGACCTCCTGGTAATGCATCATGTCCTACGTCAAATCCCCTCAATAGATCAAGCTTGTTGTGCTTAATTGTTTCTTTCAACAGCTCACATATATCTGTCTTCTGTTCAATTTTATCTAGTTTGGATTCGAACAAATCAACCTCTTTTGTAGTTTTGGAAAGTTTGTCTCTTGTTGTCTGTAGTTCTGTTTTCAGGAGATGAACCTCATTGGTCATTTGATCTCTTCTTGTCTGTAGTTCTGTTTTCAGGAGATGTACCTCATTGGTCATTTGATCTCTTGTTGTCTGTAGTTCTGTTTTCAGGAGATGAACCTCATTGGTCATTTCAGATAGTTTGTCTACAACAGTCTTCATGTCGGACAGAGTAAACTGAAACGTTTTCTCAGCAGGAAAGTCTTTTAGTTCATTATCATCGAGCTTGGAATACGTTAATCCGTTCACAATAATTGGAAGCTGAATTAAAACACAACTTAAGATTTTCCAACAGATTCTAAAATCAGACATCCTTATCTCCGTCTAATTTGAACAGTTTGTAACCTTGTTGTGACCTTAATTTATAAGACGTCTTTCAATAGACACTGATAAGATTTCAAGCAATATACATGTAATATATTCTAAAATTAGTGTTACAATATTCCAAGTGACCAAATAATATAAGTATATAGAAATATCACCTGTTTGTACTAATGTGGTATACCATGAGGTAGTATTTCATCATAGAAAAAGGTCTTTTTTCATGAACGTGTACCATACTTTCTTCTATTTACAACGCTGTATTTCCAAATAATCTTCATTTGTATTAATTGTTTGAGATCAGCATGGAGAGTTGATATTCGTGCTTGCTATAGTTCTAGTTAATTCTACTTTTGGTCACGGAAGCCATCCTGGATTATTAAGCCTTCACTAGCTTTTTTGTTATGCACAATCAATATTTCTGCTCTTTGCTTTCAATTTGTTTTCAGATTTCAAGCAAACAGTGAAGAAAAAATATATTATTCTATTTTGTCATGTTTTGTTTGAACAGTGACAAAACACCACAAATACTCTGTCGCAACAAACGACATTTTTACTTAATCACCTTTACAAAAGTCAACATCCCATTCATAAATAAATGTCCAGCAGTCTCAGCATATGATGTTACCATCTCATATAGCGAGCTTATGCAACATTAAGGAACTCGTATTCATTATTTATTACAATTGTATTCTTTTAAGGTCATATCTTCCTAAAAAAGCTATCCAACAAAGAGTAATTCCAAGGATTTTCAAATAAGTAAACCAAGTTGAACCAAAAAATTAAACAATACCTCGGCCTTGGACTATACTGTAATAATAACAATTTGTTTGATCAGTTCCGATACGTGTACGTACCTACCCTAACATAAACTGAAGAGTAGTTCTGTGGACGACAATGATCACTGTCCGGAGTTGGCTTGGTCGATGCCTCTTCGGTATTTACTAGCCTAGTTGTCAGACTTTTCTTACTTGAAATTTATCAAACAATATCTTACATAAATTTCCTCCAGTTGCTAAAATTTTACAGCACTGAAAATAACGGAAAGGCTTCAAAAAGTATTGGACTTAGTAGTTGTTCCTGCCGTCTGATTTGGGTGTTTTGATTTTAGTGCTTCTTTTGCTATGTTTGGACCTTTGATATGTGCGACTTCCTATGTTTCTGTTCTAATCCGACTGATGAGGGGTTTCTCTTTGAAATGTGCATATAGCATATCCGAAATATTCAATATTTATTCAAATTGGTAGTTTATTATTTTTCAAATCTCTGTTAAATAAATATAAAACAAACTCGAAACAGACAAAATTTAAATCAATGTCGTATTTCTAATTATTGGAAAACAACTAAAACGTTTTAATTTGTAAATTACTACTGTAAAACAAATTTCATCGTCCAGTAATTCAATTAATTAAACAAATGTAGTTTCTTAAGCAGAATATGTCAAAAGTACATTAGTTAATTGTCATAACATGACATGGTGCGAATTGCTGTTGTCTTTGGGTTTAAGCTGCTTTTATCTGAACCGTTTGTAGTGCAACCAGAATATTAACTACCTCTGAAACAAAAAATCACAGACACTTTTTGTTATTTCCGATTCAGAAGATAATATGTTGTTCTTTTATGCATGTTTTTGTTTTTACGGTCAAACTTGTACCAGAAGATCACAGTTTTAGAAGAAGCAAAAACGGCACCTAAGAAATGTGACCTCTTAAAAATAAAGTTTTTTTGTTAAAATCTTTAAAATGGGAATGGAAATGTGTTCTCAAATGAAGTGGCTGCTCAGTAGTTGTGGCCACGTTTAATTAGAAGTTTTGCTTTAGAATGTTTGTGCTTAAAACACATTGCTCTCATAGCGCTTGTAAGTCATGATATATGGAGATTTTACAATGTTGACGTTTTCAGGATCCCACCTTAGAATATATGTTCTGTTTCCTCCAATAGTTTGACTACAAACGTCATCGCTTTTGAATACATAATTGGATAATAACAGTTCGAACAAGACATGATGGTTGCACGATTTAATGTTGTTTAAGGCTACTGGCAAATTCATCGTGCATGTATATAACGAGAGCATTTCGATGTGAAATGAATAAATCACCACCCTGCTTTGTACTTGAACAACATGTACACGGAATACCATTTTAATGAGCCAGCTCAACAGTGATAGTCATCAGGAATACGTGTCATCATTGTTCAGACTTCCTACCACCTTGATTATTATTGCCACATGCATAATGAAAAAAGCAACAAAAACTGAATTGACCTGTCGGAAATCGAACCTACGACCCCCACCACTCTCATAAGACAACACGCTAATACAATGACAACGAAGGTGTCTATGCAAGCACCTCATTTTGAATAGGATGGGTTTTTGTACGAAGATTGACTCTCTTTTCAATAATTTACTTCAAAACGAAAACAAACTATTGAATATTTGTTCTACATCCTGTCACTACTTTAACATTTTGAAATTTATAATTAAGATAATATTTACACTTACTCCAACAAATGTTTTTAAGAAAGCCTGCTTGAACTATAATGTGCCTTTTGATTTTTAATTAGCTTTCACAACCAGCGAGCATTTTTTCGAAGTAGGTACACCTTATTATCTCTTGTTTTCATTTATTGTTGTCTGTATACTGTATCGACATTTAGAGTATCTCACAAAATATCACATATAATAACTAAATATGGGACAGTCAGCACACAGTTCGTAAGACAATAATTGTACTCATAACATCAAGGAGGAAATCAAAATAGAATATTACGAACTGAACAGAAAATGTTTGTTCATTACGGACAAAGGCAACCAATAACACGTAAAACATCTCACAGATAACGAAAGGTAAAACGACCACAAACTATGACAAATATTCTCACAAAGAGCTAATCCTAATGACCAAGCATCAAATTTGACAAAACAAATATAGAGTATTCAATATCTTATGCAGCAGGAATTTAAAGTTTATGTCGTTTTGTCACACCACTGTTCAAGGTTAGGGAAGAGTTGAGTACTCACAAACATTTTTAGTCCCGCCGCATACTTTATATGCCAGTCTAAAACCAGAAACCTGTAATGCAGTGATGTCGTTATTGTTATACGTTTAAGTGTCACTTGTTTTAAATTGTATAGTTATTTGACCGATAGTTGTCACTTTTGAATATCATTACTTTTTATTTTAGTTTTTTTATAGCTTACCTTAGGCTGTGGATATGTTTTCATGACCAAAGATAGCCTTTAGATGTCTGTAGTTTATACAGTTTGGGTTGTTGGCTCATGGACAAATATATCATATCTATTTTTTCTATATAAAAAAGGACACAAAAATACTTAATAGTTCTAGCAACTCAAATTAACTGATGCTTAATGTAAAAGTGCTTGCTTTTTATTAGAAATTTGTTACATTTCCAGTTATAGTGAAATCAAAAATCCAGAAAACCATGACCAACCTTGTCCGTATATACGAACATTCCCGTTATTTGCGTAAGCATTGTCAAACATTCTTATCCACACATCATCTCCAACTTGTAGTCTTAGAACAGCAGAAAGAGTGCCTTCACCATAGGTACTAGTGTCACCAGTATAAGAAAAAACTAGACCCTGTCCATTTTTCACTAGTTCCGTTTCTATGTCTTCGGCATGATGACTCATGATCTTCGCAGAGAAGTAATACAGCCCTGAAGTCGGTGCCTTGAATGTGCTTGTCTTGGAATCCCACCCGTTACCCTCATTTGTCACCGTGTTCTCGAACAAAACTGTTTGATGAATACCGAGGTGCTCCTGGTGATCTGTCATCACAGCGAAAAAAGCTACAATGTTAGGTCTTGGCAATTGAGTTGTATCTGAATAAAATCATGATCGTAAGCAAGTTTTTAAATTTTAATTTTTTTAAGTACTCAAACGTGTGCTCAATGCGAATAAAGGATCGATCTCATCCGACATTCTGTCATTATTTTCGTATAAATACATGTATCAAATAGTAATGAAATGCTGTTTGTGTCATGGTGTTAAACCTAGACAGACAAGAAAATTTAAATAAAGATTAGAAGATCACAGACTCCACTACATCTATTGGATGCTCAGACTTACAGCACTTGAAAGAATTTTTTTTTCAGATTTTGTATCAGTATTTAGGCTGTTCACATTTGATCCGTTACAAATTTGCTTCTTATAGCATTATGATTTTTTTAATAGTGATCCGGAACTGAGCACCTTCTGTCGAACGCGCGGCACAATCGTTGAATTCTTATTTATAATTTTTTTTTAATTGAAAAAAAAAAAAAACAAAAAGTGACCTATGGTAATCTTTACAATAAGTGACCCATGTACATGTTTGAATCTGACCAAGTCTATTCGAATGAATCAATTTCATCCAAACCATGCAATATTAAGCAGATTAATATATATTATTCATCAATGCGTTAACATCCATTCCTTAATCTTCATAGCCTAGTTTTTTAATTGATGTTACTACGGAAAGCTTTTTTTCAATTACAATTAAGGTTAAAATTTGTTTATTTAAACCCGAGAACTAGATGTAGAAATTTGCTTCTTTCAATGCTCTTTATCGAAGCATATTTATTGATTGATTGATTGATCGATTGATTGATGGATTGAATTAATGTTGCTTAACGCCCAGTAGCAAATATTTTATGCATATTCACGCAGATTTATATTCAGAGCATATTTATAAATGCACGCTAACCAATACACCACTGAGGCGGTCGCAACATAGGGATGAAACCTTCACCAAGTTGGTGGATAAGTATATAAATACCTGGGTAACTTGTAGCTGCGATAATTCTTTTATAATGACCTACTGATAAAGCATCATATCCTAGCTCATGTCCACTCAATAGATCATGCTCTTTGTACTTAATTGTTTCTTCCAGCCGCTCACATATATTTGCCTTCTTCCCAACTTCTTGTAATTCGGATTTCAGCAAATCAACCTCTTTTGTAGTTTTGGAAAGTTTGTCCCTTGTTTTCTGTAGTTCTGCTTTTAGAAGATGTACTTCATTTCTCATTTCAGACAGGTCGGAAAAAGTAAACTTAAATGTTTCTTCAGCAGAGGAGTCTATTAGTTCATTTTCACCGATCTTGAAAGAAGTTAATCCGTTCACTATAAATGGAGATTGAATTAAAAATAAGACACAACTTAAGATTTTCCAACAAATTCTAAAATCAGACATTCTTATATCTGTCTTGTTAGAACAGTTTGTAACCTTGTTCTGACTTAATTGATAAGACGTCCTTTAATAGACATTGAACTGACACTGATAAGAATATAAGCAATATAATGCAATATGCGTGTAATATATTCTAAATGAGTGTCTTGTGTTGTGTGGAGGCCATTAAAAGTTCCCATGCTTGAGTCGTATGCTCTTGTGTATTTTCAGGTACCGGAATGTATGTTTGAAAAATACAGTTTTCCATCTTTCAACAATGTAATTTGTAAAATGCCCTGATTATCGTATATGGCTTATCGTCATGAACTGTATATTTAACTAGGTATTCATAAACATGACCGATATTCTTTTTTGGCCTCCAGAAAAGCAGTTTAACTTGGTTTTTTGAATATTTGTTCTAAACGTATGCAAGGTGTGGATCGTGTCTTTCTGGCATATATACCGTATTCTTTCTGGTTAATAAACCATATCCTAGGTGATCATACATGTATGATATATGTAAATATTAAAATGCAACGTGCAAGCCATATTCTAATTTTTCGTTCCCCGTGAAATGACATTTTATTTCTCGTACGTCCGCGCGCCGGACCCCCTGTTCCACCCTCTTGTGATGCCTTTCCACGTCAGCGTATCTAGATATAGAACACAGTACATGATGTATTGTTGAATGTAGATGGTATTTTTCATTTTTGCAGGCAAATTATCCCAGCTTTTCATGTGTATTGTAAAGGATCTCGTATTTCTACTCGATACAGCCACAACAAATCAATTTGTACAAGCGTCTTAAATTTGTGACAACTCTACAATTAGAAAAAAAAAATAATGAAAAATGATCACAGACACCGCTAAATTTATTGCATATTCAGACTTACAGATCTTGAAATAACACTAGTAAAACTGACCGCCGCGATATTGTTGAAAGTGGCGTTAAACTCCAATCAAACAAGCAAACACAACCAAAACCAGATTCTTTAATGATTTTTCAAGTAGTCTGTGTAGTCTCAGATTTTCTGTTTTTGTTTTGTATAGTTTAAAATTTGTGCTGTATTTTTGGACCTTGGCGAGTTGTCTACCCTGGACTTCTCAA
>JARWCS010375313.1:0-10111 GCA_034783895.1 Geukensia demissa
TATTCCTGATGAATTTCTTTAACTGTTTCGAAGTTGACAACCATTGTAATACTATCTGACTGTCCGACCACAAAGTTTCATCTTCAATCTCTAAAGCTGATTTGACATGTTCGGCAAGTCGTGCTCCCATTAACGCGGCCATTAATTCTAACTGTGGTAGTGTAAGTTGTTTCAGTGGTGCGACTCTGTTTCCACAAGTCTTGCATCAAAACTTTGGCTCTCACTGATAATGGGCTGAGTAATCCTAGTGGGTCGTAAATCCGTGATGAATGTTTCAGAATATGAATCTATCTTTCATCCAAATCAGACCAAAACGACTCTTCTGAACAGATATTTGTGATAAGATGGTTTTTGATGAATGAACCTTACTTTAGTAAGTTTATAAATAAATAAGTTCTAATTTTTTATATAAATATGGATAAACAATTAATTAAAGAAGACCTTAAAACCCTATATTATGTTTAATTTAATAATTTTCAAACTATTTTAACTGTATGATATCTTAAAAATAATGTGAATAACATTTGCTGGTAGAAAAATAATGGCCTATTAATTTTTTTCATCAAGTGCTGCTTATAAGCAGTTACACCTTTTAACATGTGTACATAATATTCAAAATATAGTAACAACATTGGTGCAGGTATTTTATCTACAAAATGAATTTCAATAAAAGAAAGTGAAACAATTCACAATTTGTCATTAACGCATAACGTATCATGGAAAAAAATGTTTTATAAATGTTAAAAATTAGATTACAAACAGTGTATCTTTTTTTCAAAATATTTGAATTTTCTTGCATATATGCCAAACATTCTAAGAAATTATTTATATTCTGTGCTGGTTTTAAAAACTACAGTTTAGGATAACATTGCTGGAAAATGAGTATAATCGTCCATCTGATTGATTACCTTTAACATCAGAAATTTATATATATTGGTATAGTACATCAGTCGTTATTAGGGAGAAACAAATAGTCATATTGATTTAAGTGCATGCCTTATTTCAACAAAATAAAAAAAAACAGTTAGAGCGACTGTTTGCATTGTACCATAACATTTCTATTTTCAAACAGAGGAAGACTATGACTGCAGGTTTATTATTTTTTATTCACTAAATATAGGTTTTTGCCATCGATATCTATCTGTATAATTCATTTATTATATGCCGAAAATCAAAAAATTGATGCGCACAATTTTAGATCTTCCCCAAATAGTATTTTTTTCATATATTGCTGAAATATAGTCTGTATCTAGGCATTTCAAAAATAAAAACGAAAAGATGTGTCATCGTCCTTGTAAGTACAGAAATAACTTATTTTACAACGATTGTATAGGGAAATACACATTTCGGCAGAAAGAAATAAAACCCTGCTTTCAGAAAATAAAACCAAATTTAGGGTTCAGCTGTTCTTGTTATCATAGTACAAATTAAAATATCCAAAATCATAGACGAAACCTTGTAATAAAAAATGGAAAGAATTATCTCCCCTTTTAACAGTTTTCAATTTTTATATTCAAGAAAAATTAAAATTAATTAAAGAAGTCTGTGATTACAAAAATATATATATATTGGAAAGTCTGAGTGATTACAAAAAATATATTGGAAAGTCGGAGTAGCTGATATTTTATTTGTAGCGTAGAAAAAAACTTTCTACTCCTAATACAGAACACATGTAACTTATTAATTGATAAATTGAAAAGACAATAAACAATTGAACAGTTGAACGCCATTTATATACAACAACAGTTCATCAAGTCTGATAAGATACAATTAGCCTCCTGACCTAATTATACCAATCAACGTTCCAACGACAAGCTACATAAATTCTTTTAGGTTCCACCAGGGACCGTCCGACTGAGAGCATTAATTTGCTGTGTAGGACGTTAAAAACCATCAACCACCACCAATTGAATGGAAAATATTGCATTTTGAATAACAAATTATACAATTTTAATAAAAGTATTGCTATTAAATGTAAAGCATTTTAATATAATAATTGCATCTAAATAAAAAAAAATAAAGCATTTAAATAGATAATATTGCATTTAAATAAAAAAAAAACCATCAAATTTTTGCAACCAATGACATGCCATGCGTGACACATTTTTTCTATTGTGTTTTACACTTTTCACGTAAAATCAACTATAAATGACAACATACAATTGGTAATCAAAAGCCAAGCCTAATTTTAGGGTCAAACACGGTCCTTGTCACACATGGTTATTTAACCCACAAAAATTGATTGACTGTGAAAGAAATAGAAACAAAGTATTTTGCAAACAAGAAGACTACTTCAACTTTGAACGTTTTTTGGTTGAATGCTATCGACGCCATCGTCTAACAATCAAATGGTTTATTGAAATTTTGGCGAGTGATATTACAATTTTATTGTTACGCATGTGGTAAAATATTAATACTCCAATAGAAATTGCTACTCTACACAGTCCTTTAACAGACTATACCTGTTAATGGTTATTGGAAAATTTAGTCATTGACAATCCTATCGCTTAAAAAGGTCGAAATGTCATTAAACATAATTAAGTTTATTTATTTTTCTACTTATTTTTCCTTTGGAATTAAATTGGAGATAATTGTAGTTTAATCAGTAAATTTAAGAGGCAAACAGAAAAACGTATCTGATGCGGGGAAAGCACAACTTAATTTGAAAATAAACGCATGCCTAATGGAAATCATACGTTTTATGTATACAAGTGGTAAAAAGTACCGGCAGCATGTAGGAGGTATAAAAAATGAGACGAAATCTAATGCTCACGAGTCCTGACTTTGGACAAGTGGATACGGCGGGGTTACGCTTTTCTTGAATTTAAACCCTCCCATTTCCTTCTGGTCAAAGATCAAAATAAAAGAACCCATTAAACAAAACTATCAAAATCATACTTTACTCAGATAAGTTCCCGAACAATAAAAATACTAACATTAAAACAAGTAAAAGAGAATTGCTCGTTGTTTACTGAACTCGAGGTAAGTATGATCTACCGGACAGTCATAAAGTCATTTACACAGGAGGTTATCAAATGAAGAACGTCTGTAAGATTTCAAGCAAATTAAGCATAAAAATTAAGTCGTGGTGTACCCAATTTTAAGGTAGTTAATTAATTACAGGTTAAAAGACGCACTCGTATATTATGTTTACTCGAATGAAACTTAACTAAAAATTGTCTTTTGTTAGGGTTGTTACATGCAAACATATTATATTTTTAGCAGACTTGTTTGCTTAGCCATTAAGAAGTCGACGGTAGTAGACAGTTAGACATCCATTGTAAAATCCTTATATTTTGAAGATTTGTACATTGGTTTCATATTTCGATTTGAGTATTTATTTTACTATGTTTGGATCTTTGACTTTCTATCTCTTGGTTCTAATGCTACTTATTAGAAGTTACTACTTGAAATGTACATATAGCACTCTAAAATTACCCAGGGTAAACTTGCATTTAGGATGGCCATCTAACTTCTTAAGTGCTAATGGATTTTATGCTTAATTTGCTTGAAAAGGTATCTTGATCCTACCTGTTTAGGTTCACGCTAAGAAGAATTTCTCATTGATTATAATAGGGAAAAAATTAAAAGTGAATTTTCTCAAAGCAAATTAATCTTTTTTACACGAAACGAAAGCAGGATTAAGGGACGTCTCGATATTATCTTTGCCATGACAAAACTGTAACAAATTTAGTAGTCAAAAAAGTTGCTAGGCGACAAAATCAAACTTTAAAAGGAAATGAAATGTGAAATGAACACTAGTATCTACATCCTTATAAATAAATTTATAAGCTCACCTGTCCTAAAAGGCAATGTGAGCTTTTCTAATCAATTGGCGTCCGTCGTCTGTTGTCGATCCGTCCTAAGGTGATCATCTTTCAGAATTGTCTTCGATGGCCCAACCCGTCAACCAAGATGGCTGTCTCAAAGAACTTAGTTTATCATAGGACCCTATGGCAAATTCATTAAAAAAATATTCTCATCTGGAAATACTTATTTAATCGGAACCAAACTTCGGTGGAATGGTAACTAGATGAGTCGCTTTCATAATTGTATCCCGTGACCCCACCCTCCAACAAGATGGCAGCCTCAGCCGAACTTAGTTTTATATAGAACTCTATTATATTTTCATTTAAAAGCTTTTGTCTATAATAGATTGCTCTATTGGAAACAAAATTAAATCGAAGAGTTGTCAACTTTGTTTTGGCAACTGTATATCAGGTGAGCGATTTCAGGCTCCTAGGAGCCTCTGGTTATATTGACCAGTTCAGTTGGATTATTTTACAAGTTTACCATAAAGTTGGATAAAATGTTCCTTGTCTATTGAAAGATTTGCAGTTAAAGTCCTACAATGTACCTCCAAAGTAAATCCCTGTACCGGTGGTAAACTTTAGTGATAGTTTTGAGCAGGGGTCCTAACTGTCAAAAATATAGAGGTTACAGAAACTCAAGTGCAAACACGAGCAATTCAGACCAGTTTGAAATTTAAACGTCGTAAGGCGCTTATTGCACGTCAAGAAAAGGAAAGTATCGAATTGGAAAGGAAAATCTGCCCTTTAATTTTATTGCCAAATCTATCATAAATATTACCTAGAAGGAATTCTTTTACCATATTGAACTCTCCAGTTTGCAGTTTTCAGCCGGGAGAAGGGGGGTTGTTTCAGTAAAATCACTGCTATCTAATTGATTCTCAGTCAATTGAATGGCTTGGAAAGAAGAATAATTCAAAATTTCATTCTTGTGAACAACCATGTAGTATTTAGGCCGCACCACGGCTGATTTAAATACGAACCGGACACCATGTTTTAGAAGTTTCCTTTCAATTCAGTACTGGAAATGGGTTTTTTGTTAAATTTTCCATTTTTATCAAGGAAAGATATACGGATATTTACATTACTTATTTTGTACAGCATCAAAAGATAGTGCATTGTCTTTTTCTCTTTTAAATCATTCTCACAATACGATGAAAAGCATTGTTTATCAATTAATGATACTCTGGCTAATCAAGTTTCAGAAGAGGACAATATTTAGGTTTTTTTGTCAGAATACGTGTTACATCTCAGCCTGCGGCAATATTCAACTATTCAGAAACGACTTTCCTGCATGGATCATATCTAAATTTTGATGAAGTGAAATCCCAGGTTAACGGAGTGTTGTCCTTTATTTTAAACATCATGATGTTTGTATTTTTTTAGCAAACGATACAATAAACAATTGGATTTTACAACTGATGAAATGCCAATTTAATCTCAAATAATCGAAATAATTTAACAAAAACAAATTATCAATCACTTAAGAAAGTTTAATATAGTTTTTTAAATACAAATATTCAAATACAATATTTAAGATATTCTAAAGCACCAGTTGTGCTTGGTTTTCTACATAAACATCTGCAAATAATAATATTTAAAAACCAGAATGATGTGTTTAACTGTATTACCTGGAAACAAGATATTTGGAATTCCGATTTTTTCCTGAAAAAAAATTGGCACAGTATATATCCATACAATTGCAGCTTTTGTTTTAAGAAAATCTAAACGTTTTTGTGTTGTATATATACACCCCCAGAAAACATATATTAAACTTTCTTTTGTTTCATTTTTAAATGTTCATAACCTAGATTCTTTTATTCAACACTTGATAGAAAATAGTTTGTGGCTAAAATTATATTTATTAATCCGTATTGGTCATTTTGCAATTTTGTGTTTTTGTTGAATGTGTGTAATTCAAAAGGTTGCTATTGTGGAATTAATGTTATTCTAATCATCTGTGTCTGTGCCCAAATCTTTATAAATAATAAATAATATCTTTTCTAAATAAAAAACATTATATCTCCTTCATGTTTTGAGTAGGAAGGTCTTTTATTGCAAACATGACACTGTTTACGATTTTAGATTCGATGTGTGGAAATTTCAAGCCTCCATTCCCATAATCATTTATCAAAATATTCCTTTTAACTTTATCTGGGTTTTCATTCTAGAGAAAATTAAAGAACACATTTTAAATTTGCATTAAAATATGTTCTTGGCATTTGGTATTACTGTCAAGGACTGCCCTATGAGTCGAAGGGCTAGAGTTTTATTACTGTAATCCTACCAATCAATGTTAATTCCCTATGTTTGCTATGTTTGTAATAATTTTTTTTCACTTTTTTAACCCTTGCTGTATAATTATTCACTTTTAATTATCCGGCTTGATATCAAAATAAACCGCAAACATTTTGAAGCAACACGATTTATTTAATAATATTTAGAAATGACCCAACCAATTTGTCCTCACTTTAATCCAAATTTAACCCAAATCTTGCAAAAAGAGGTAAAAATGTCCTATGCTTTCTGTAGAGATCTCTGTTTTTCATCTAACAGTTATGTTGAGTCATACGCATACTTAATAAGTATTCACTGAAATCTAGAGTGACCCCCGAAACTTCTGGGTCATTTTTAAGAGCTGCACTTAGAAGTTCCAACATTAAAATAAATAACTGGAGCGACAAAGGATCATCTTGTAGTACTCCCCTTTCTAATTTGAAGAATCGTTCAAAGTAAAATAATATTGCTTTAACCTGAGTATTATCAAATAGTACATGTAACAAACATTAAACACATAGACAGACTTATGACAACCATTCCTAGCATGCAATAGACATATTATACATGAGGTTGGGTTAAATTTGTTTAGTTTAATCCCATTCCTCCACAACCAGTGGTCAAATCAGCAAATCAAAGAAAACAAAAGCAATAAAAGATGAACTATAAAAATCAACGGAAATTCACTCAACCAGACTAGAGAGGTCCTAAATTATAAAAAAACAAATATATATAAGAGAATATACCTCTTTAATGGATTGCGTAGTTACTGAAGCAAGCTGGGGTGATAAACCTGATGATATGACATTGTACCGCAAAAAATAGAATTCAAAGGACACGTGATACCCTCATACTCAATGAAGTCGTGACAACTTTCGTTCGGTGTACGTATTAATATCATCGAAAACGAACCTACTCAATTGAATTATAATTGACATCCTTACCTGTGATATATACATGAAGTGACGCTAAAATTGCTTATCAGATCAGGATTTGAAAGATTATGAACACAAAAGTAGAATCCCTCTTCAAATTCCTCATTCGTTACATCATTCATGATAAACATGTCGTTATGGTAGACAAAGCCCGATACACAGTTTTTGTTCGAAAAAAAATCGGTTGAAATATTGAAAATATATGCACAATTGAATCTTACATTTACAGGAACAACGGTTTCACATATTTAGACCATCTACTATTCTAGGTTAAATGTTGTATTTTCTTTTTCTTGACCTTCTAACACTAAGGGATAATCCCTTGGTTTGGATACCAATAATACAAACGATTCCATATGAACAGCATTTCAAACAACAGGAAAGCCAAGATTAGTGTTAACAATTATTACAAAAAGATGCATTGTAAAGTATATATAAAGACATAGACAAATTATCGGATACAATATTATCAATCTTGAATAATTATGATGAATTTTTATATGCTATGTGTGTATTTTAAGGAGTTACCTTAATCAACATGATCAATACAAAAACTTTTGGTTTCGGACACTACATGTGCTGATGAAGTTGTAAACGAAAACCTGAACGCAGGTTTAAAATTCACAAGACGAATAAGGCTTTGCTAATTGCTGTGTGATTAAAGCTAGATTTAGTATCCGGAACAATAGCACAACGGAACTTCACCATGCAACTTCAGTATATATCAATAATAGGCACTAATGTTTTTTTCGTATTTACGTCAGTGCAACTACAATGACTTTCTGTAAATGGATAAAAATATATGGAACATAATTTCTAATAATATTGCAGGTCCAGTGGAGTTTAGTAAATTCTAGTCACCCGTTGACAATAGGCGATATGACTTGGACATCAGATAAAAGATTCAGTGCGCTGTATACAAAACATAATGACACTTTAGAAAGTTGGGATCTTGTAATAAACAATGTTCAGCCAAAGCACAGTGATATTTATGAATGCCAGATTTCATCAATTTATACTCATCGTCGTGTGGTACATCTAACAGTGTTACGTAAGTATATAACCAACATACAATATACGGTATATTAACGTATATTCAATCCTCTATATAAAGTTAATATTACCCGTCATTTTTTTCTGGTTATGGGCAAAAAGATGGATAAATATAGCCGTGTTTTAATGATATATTGAAATTTCTTAATATTTTTCTATAACCGTGCAATTGATTAGCAGTTAAAGATCTTCCTACATTTTTCAATGTATGTATTATTATTGACAAGTTAAACTATTTTAACATTCTTTAATAATCTTTCCTTACACTTATTGACAACACCGTTTTAATTCGTCGGACATACTGTGCTTGTCGACTTATCGTCTTTTCTTATCAGCAGGAATATCACACTGAGCTTTGCATTAAACGGATAGCATTTATTAGAGAAGTATCTTTTGCTAGAATTATATAACTTATTGTAATTCAGGAACTCTAGTCGGACTGGGTGAATTTTTGTTAGATTTCTATAGTTCGTCTTATGATCCTTATGTTGTCTTTGATATTTTCCTTTGACAACTCTTTGGGAAAGGATTGTGATCCTACCTAACTAGTTTAATCCCACCATATATCACTTTCCATTTTCATATGAACAAATATACCTGATGATCTAAGAAATCACTACTAGAAGTAAAAAGTAAAACTGTGAATTGTATTCCATTATTCTTGCAAATTTTATTGAATAAATCAAATATAATTGAGAATTCCATTTCATACAGTTCCAAGATTTATGATTTTTATAATTTGAGTGTACATCATTAGCAATCCTGAAAGTTAAATTTTGTAAATTTCATCTTCATCACTTATTAATTGATTAGCCTATATGTATATAAGAAATGAAAAGCGCTTTTCATACATAATTTGCCTTTTGAATTATTTGTATAAACGTATGTAACATGTGGACTGTGTATTCCTGGCAAATGTTTCATATTCTTTCTTTTAAAAATAATATATAAAACAAAACACCTTCATAGATAACATTTGTTTGTAAAAATGGATATGGAATAAATGCCGTATTATATCGTCTGCAAATATCATAAATCTTATTTAGAATTTTGTTGCTAACCACTTTGCCACATCCTATTCAGCAATACCACACGCACTTCTCAAATCAAGACTTAAAAATTTGATTCATAGTTGATTTTTAAAAAGATCGCAGAAAGGCGATACAAATACATCGTTGTCGGTAGAACCAAAATATATTTTGTTCAACTGAACACTAAATAAGAAAAAAACAAATATACAGAGGAGGCAATTACAAAAATGACTTATACCAGATTGGAAAATGGAAAATGTGGCGGTTTTCTTTACAGCGACAGGAACTGCTTATCCTTTCGGACCACATGAGATTACCTCCGGTTGGTCCGCATTGGTTCATAGTTTTTTGTATTTAGTTACGTCTTCTTCGTGTTCTCGAGATTGCCGTGTATTTCGACCTTTCCCTATTGTCCGGCCTTTTGGTATTCTTTTGCTTCCTCTTATATTTATTTACTTCTTTCATAATGATCAAACTTGTCCCCGGACGTCAACTTGGGTTTTTGTAATATGGCGTTAGATATTTCTCCATCAGCAGATAAAATTCTTTCGACAAGAGCGTCTGTTGGTAGGATGAATGTATAAATTATCGACCCCTCTCCCGGAGTAGTGGGGATTCAATACAGAAATGTAGAAATGTATTGTTAGCAATTCTGTGAAAAAATGCTTTCTGTACTAAAAGAACCATTGTAACTAGTCCATATATCATTAGTTGAACGGGCTCTATAATTTGCCATCAAATTGAAACAAAGGAGTGGGTTCGGTATGACCCATTTTTGGCCCTAAAAAATAAGTGATTTTCAAAAACTGACACAACATACCCTAAATCAACATAACACCAGTACAGCTGTTGCTTTTAAAAGATCATTGTTTTGCATTTAAGTGCACATGTACTAACTCCAGACGTCATAAACATGGGCTAAAATCACAATGTATTGAAAATTTCACTATTTTGGTGGAATTTTATACGGTTTTCGTTAAAATTAGTAATGGCCACATTCGTGTTC
>JARWCS010375323.1:0-10110 GCA_034783895.1 Geukensia demissa
CTTCATGCAAAATGTGCTCGTCACTGTCTTTCATATCGCTTGAAACTTACAAAAAATGCATTTAATTCTATAATATTTACACCATATCCCCCTTTTTTCTAATTAAATTACCAAATGACTGGCTAAATATGGATTTTAAAAATAGTTCACACCATTCGTACAGGTAAGGAGTCGCATGCAACACAAATGGAAATTAACAACGAGCTTTGTGTGCATAAGCGTGTATTTTTAACATTATTATTTATACCCGAAAAAAATGTTGTCAAAAGTATGTTTAACTCAAATACAAAATCATCATCATCATACCGGAAGGCTCCGCTTTCTTACCTTACATTACCAACTTCAACATCTGTAAATCGACCACAATCTTTTATACTTACGGACTTTAAAAACGCAACACCCTTTTTATGCTTTACATGTATCTTTAAATTTATCAAAAGAATACAATTGCTTTTAATGTCTTTGCTCAGCGTACATTACGATAAAAAAATCAATTTAAACTTACCTGTGACGTACAGGTAAAAATCCCGCCAAATTGGGCACAAATTTCACGCACTGGTATTTCAGTCACCCAAATTACCATTCATCCAGTTTTTTTCTGTCAAAATCATTTGTTGCATTCGTGGCCCAACTTTAATCAAGAAGACATTATTTGATTTTGCAATGCCACGACTTAATAATGAAAAAATGGCAATCAAACTAGTTGGATGTTACGGACAGGGATGAGTTAAAGGGCCGTTCCAAGACATTTTAACATGTGTAACTCAATCTTTATTTCAGAGATTTAGGATAACTGGAACTGAAGACCCGGTCAATCCCATGTAGCAAAATTTCATTCGGCTACGTCATTTACGCGATCAATTTTCGACAGCTAGGTCAACTACACGTGACAGCTACACGTGAACCTGAGATTGCTTAATTGATTGATTGAATGATGTTTAACGTCCAGTGGCAAATGTTTCGTGCATATTCAGGACGAGAGCATATTAATGATGAGTAATGATGAAAGAAGCCTGCTTTGTACTAGACCCGACACGCTGAGCCGGATTTTTTAACTTGCTAGCCCAAGAAAGCAACAGGAAGACGTGCCACTTTACCCAGACACATTATTCTAACTCTGGGCCGACTAGTCTTTGCTCTTACACCTAAATGCTGCGTGCTTAGCGGAGAAGCAGCAAATACCAATTTTAATGTCTTTGGTTTGACCCGGCCAGGGATTGATCCCACGACCTTTCGCACTCGAGGCGAGCACGCTAACCATTACACCACCGAGGCGGTATATTTCAGAAAGAAAAAAATACCTTTTTTCTGAGCCAAAAACAGTCTTTAACACCCCTACACTTTTCGACGCAGAAAGTTTCTTATTTGGTACGGATTGTTATATAAATGGAGATGTGGCATGATTGTCCATGAGACAGCCATCCACAAAATTATAGTAGAACTCCTACATTGCCGAGTATTATAGGAATTAGGTATCTCCGTTCTGGAGGTCCTCCAGAAAGGCCGACCCTGGTTGTGAGGGATGTATAAATTCACAATTCGCCCGGAAGGAGACGCTAAAGAGGCTCCATACGTTCTATGCGCGTTTAAGGCCCCTTACTAGGGAAAAACGATTCATCGAAAATTTACTGGATCGCGATACTTATGGTCACGATACGATACGATACATTTCAATGAAGTATCGATACGATGGGATGCAGGAAAAAATACCACTTTTCCCCAAAGAACTTTTGAATTAATATGAAAACAACATATATAATGACCTGATTCAAGACGGATAATCAATTAAATCTTTCTTTAGCTCAACAATAAGAACTCGGAAATGAAACTCGGCTTCAGCAAACTTCATCATTGTACAATTTGATGAATATTTATCCCAAATCAGAGAAGAATTGCAGTACAATATACAGTTGTGTATCGTATCGAAATGTATCGTATCGTCAGCCTTGTATCATGATACATATCATATCGTTACACCCCTACCCCTTACAACAGCTCGATGTTTTTGGTCAGCCAGCTGTTGCAAGGCTAAATTTCCCGATCATACCCGACCCTCGTTTTTGTCCAGTGGAAACCATAATTCCCTCGATGTCCCCGGTTTACAGTCTAAATTTTGATAATTGTTTGTTTACTCGTTCCCATCTTGAATATGGTTGAAATATTGCCCGTTGGATGTTAAGCAGCAATCAATCGACTAATGTAAGGTGTAAAATCCGGCTTCCATTAAACCTTGCGTTACCTGCAATTAAACTAACGTTCTTATGAATAATAACTCCCTTGTTACTATATTATTTCTGTAACAAACTAACCTCAAGCTACAAACTGTTGGATTTTATCAGATATATAAATCATAAATGATGCATTCAATACACGATTTACAGTATATCAATAATATAACTTACATGTTAATGTGTAGAATATATAATTTTATCGTATTGATATTGCAAAATGGTAGTAATTCTTGGACACATGAACGTTTTCTTTTGTCATAAAACAACGACATTCATTGGATAACAGGTCTCTGGCTTGCGACAAGCAAATAGGGTATGCGGTGGCGTTAAACATGTTAATGAGTACTCAACCCTCTACCTAACCTCGGAGAGTGGTGTGACAAAACGATAACCAAACTTTAAAAATCACCTGCATAAGAGTAAACTTTTGAAGTCGAAACATAGTACGTAAACATGATTTGGTTGACCTGTACAAAATATCCATTTCACAAATGACAACGGATATCTTTCCACTGTCGTGAAACAAATCCGTTCCTATACCGGTTGTGACTAACATCGATTGTGACTATACATCGGCTTTGTCTACTGAGTAACACGACCGGCACCACTAGTGGAGCAGGAGTTGCTTATCCTTCCGGAGAACCTGAACTCACACTGGTTTTGTAGGGTTCGTTTTACTCCAGCTTTAGTTTTCAGTGTATTATTGTGTGTTCTATGTCTTTCGTTTCTTTTTGTTGACCATGGTCTTGTCTGTCTTCCGATTTAACGATTTTTGTCTGCCCCTTTGGTATCTTCGAATTCCTTTCATTAACAAATTAAACAAGAGACAATAAGATGTACCTCGAAAAAGTACTGGCTGTTTGTAACAGCCAAAGTCCATTTCAGTTCCTCTAGATAATGGAAAAATGAAACTGGTGAGTTTACTTGTAAACAATAACACTAGAAAAGTTGGTTGTTCATTAAAAATTATCATACGTCCGCAACTAGGACTTAAGGTGTTCATTCTGTCTGGTCAGTTTTTCGCCTCTCATGATAAAAAACGTGATTTTTAAACTAATGTCCAAAAATAAGTTGTGGGTTTACTCATTTTTAGGGAAGTCAGTTAATTACATGTCAAAAGGTGCATTCGTACATGCGGTCCACTCGAATGCAACTAACTTAGAAATTGCTTTAGCTTTAAATCGTTTTTAACTGCTAAAATACTAAACTTTTAATGAGACCAATTTGCTTAGGCATTAAGTTGTTGTTTTACGATATATTTTAATATTCGTTGTGATATAGTGATATTTTGAAGATGTGTTCATTAGAATGGTCAAGTACCGACGAAGTGCTCATGGATTTTATGCTTGATTGGCTTGATTAGGTATTTTAATCCAACCTTAGAATGGACCTGCCCAGGTTAACAGTAAGAAATAATGCCCATAGAGTTATAATGGGAAAATTTATTAAATCAATTTTCTTGATTACAAATTAATCTTTTACAAAAGTGAAATTGGAATAGGGGACATACCGTCATTATCTTTGTTGTGACCAAAAAAGAACAAATTTGGTTGAGAAATAAAGTTGCTAGACGGAAAAATCCATTAGTTTAATGAACTGAAATGAACATTAAGTAATAAAACAGATATTAATGGAAATATTTTGGTACTAGAGGCATTCTCATGCGAACTGGCACACTAATTTACTTGACATTATGCAGAATTTTGCAAAAACTGTTGAAATTTACTGGGTCAATGGCCATTTTTCTTTTACAAGAACCATGGTAAATCTGTACATTACTGAAGTTGTACAGAATATTAAGTAATGTTACACATCTTTATGATCAAATTTAATTACAAGTCTGGCAAATTGAATTCAATTACATTTTGTATTCCTTTGATGATTTACATGTACCCATTTATTTTCTCAATTATAACTCAAAGAGTACAATAAGATGTTATTTTTGTTAAAGTAGTCTCAGATTATAACAAATTGAAACAAGTGCGGACACAGAAATGTCTCGTCTGCAAATTGGAATAGAAGACGGACACAAAACAAAAAGTTGACTGTAAAAAGAGGTCAAGGTCAATTTGCATACAGCAGACTGGCAGGTACCAAATTAAGTGCAATAACTCCAACATGGGTTTTCGGAATTTACTGAAATTTTCTACAAAGGAAGACCTTTAAGCTTCAATTTGAGGTAAAGGCTTTTTCAATATATAGTATAGTTTCAGAAATATAAGTTATAAACAACTGTTCGACCCCTATGGTCTATTTTTAGTAACATTGGCCTTCTTGGAAGGATTTTCAGGATGCCAAACAATTTTTAAAGGGGACCACCCAAGGACCATTCTGCCAAAGTCTGGTATCAATTGACACAGTGGTTTCAGAGGAGAAGATCTTTAAAGAAAGTTTACGACGACAGACGCAAAATGATGGCAAAAGCTCACATGACCCTTTGGGTCAGGTGAGCTAATAAAACGGAATATAACGGAAATTAATATTTTTTCGTATTTTATTTACTTAAATATTCATTAGTTTGATCCATGATTTAAAGAGGGATAAAATGCAGTTGACTAGTGCTGTTGAAAACAATTACCTTGTGCTGTTTCAAATAAACAATGGACCGATTCAGAAATTCAACTTCCGTCCTCGTAAAACGCATTGTGCAAACTCGGTGTCCTCTTAAATGACGTCTTGACCAATAAAATCCAACCAGAACAATGACATTCCCATAATTCTGTTGCATTTCTGAAACGGTCCATTATGATAAACAAAAACTTTCTTCCATCAAGGTAATTAAATAAAAGAATTAATAAATTTTATTATATTTTATTTGTTTTAATAAGTCAGTTGAAATTATCAGGATTATTTAAAGCATTTATACCAAGTGCATATATATGCCTTCAAGTTTGTCTGCTAACAGCCAATAAGATATACCAGTATATAGTCAATAATACGGCATAGCTCGATACATAAATTCGATAGTAAGGGAATGGCCATTTAACTTTAAGGTAGGGGGTTATGGTTTTTTTTCTCAAACAGAAAATTTTATCATGCACAGCACCAAATATTTGTTTTTTGTGCCATTAGTAGCAACTTTTTTTTCTAAGTTTAACATTACACTATAAGAATAAGAATTTTTATTTCCAATTAGGGGCCCACAGGAGCAAATGAGCATAACATGTATAAGAACAAGAATCATGATTGATAGAAATACATGACAATACAATACACAAAAGGACAATTGCTTGTTTTACCAATAAAATATAGCATATTCACACATTATTATAAATAAATATACCCACAGAATTGATGATCTTATTGTCTTCACAATTAAGGATCCATAAAAGTTTGTCATTTTTATCTAAAGTGCAAAAATTTGGAACTTTATCAATAATCAAATTAATAAGTTCATTTCTATCATTTTGAAAGTTTTTACGTTCAATAAGGAAATGAGCCCCATCTTCTACTATATTATCTGAACATTTTCACAAATTCTGTTATGCCTGGAGATTTGCCTATAACGCCCACTTTCTATTCTTAAATTCAGTGAGGATGTTCTCAATTTCGTTGTATATCTTCTATGGTCAAAATTTTTAATAAGATATTTCTCTAAACCAAAATGAGGTTTTATTTTTGTATAAGTCGTTAATTTTCCATCTTTAAAACAATTGGTAGATATCCAATTTTCTAAATATTTGTTAGGAATTATTTTAGAAGACATAAAGCAAATTTCCCTTTTGTTTGATTAATTGAATCTTCTTTAATATTGAGTTTGTGCACTGATGAATACCATGACATTTTGTTATTTGTATGAACTTCCTTACTACATAAAAATGCATCTTTTAACAATGGGAACTCTGTGGATAAATTTTCAAGTCTGAACCAATATTTTAATAAAAACTTAACAATATCAAGGTGAAATGGGAATCTGCCTAACTCAGAAAGTGCAGCAAAATTTACACTTTTTTATGAATACCTAAAATAAATTTACAAAATTCCAAAAGGAATTTCTTACATATCAAGTTTTTGTAACATTTATCCAAATCTACACCAGATGCATTATTAATCTTTGTACCACATTTATTAAAAGTTCCCCATATCTCTGACCCATATAGAAGAATGGGTTTGATAGTATGGTCAAAAACATTGATACTTGTCTTTATATTAGGATAATAACTGAGGAAGTCTTTACGTAATTTATAATAAGCTTTACTGGCCTTTTTATGCAATTCTGACTTTTAATTGTGTTATATACTTTATTTGCTTTTGAAAAACTACCAGAGGCTGCTAGGTGTACACCAAGATATGTATACTATTGGATATACATTCAATGCATTTATTTTGATAAAAAATTTCTTTAGTATGACGTCCAGCTTTATTAAATATGATAAATTTGGTCTTATTAAGATTAATTTTCATGCACCAATCTGCACAATATTTCTCGAGTATATATATCCTTGTTTGTAGGCCTTGTGCGGAACTTGATAACATGCCAATGTCATCTGCATACATAAGACAACTTAGTGTTTATATGAAGAACAACATGGTCTGAACATTTTTGTTATATGAGGGAAAGTCATTGATAAAGCCTTTGAACAGAGAGGGACCTAAATTATCCCCCTGACGTACACCCAACTTCACCTGGAATGATTCTGTGAGAGAATCTCCAATTTTAACACAAGCATGAATATTATTGTACATAGCATTTATCATATTATAAAACAGATTACCTACATTAATATGAATAAGTTTGAGTTTCAAACCTGTATGAACGACACTATCAAATGCTTTATTAAAATCAATAAAACATGCATGGAGTCTACCCTCTTTGGTGTTGCAATATTTATCAATAAGACATTTTCAAATGAAATATGATCAGAGGTTCGTGCATTCTTAGTAAAACCAACTTGTGATTCATGTATTAAATTATGATTTGTTTAAAAATTATCTAATCTTATTAAATAATTTGCCCAAGTAACTAGAAATGGTAATTCCTCTATAATTTGTAGGATTGTTAGCATCATCAGATATATACAATAGTATTATATAACCATTTGCCCACTTTGTAGGATAAACTCCATTTACAAAGCATATATTAAATAATTTATGTAAACATGGAAGCAGTTGAATTTGCCCACATTTCAGCATCTCATTAATTAGATATCAAATCAAGCCCCTTGGCTTTTCCAGACTTTAAGCTGGCTTTAGCATTTGAAATTTCTTTAAGAGAACTCTTACCATCCAGTTCATTGTATAATTTAGTTTTTTCTTTCTCTTATAGTATTAAATCTAAAACTTGCAAATCAGTATCAAACCATTTTTGGCTGGCTTTTGCTTTATTTTTTTATATTTTGGTCTTATCAGATAGGTTGGCAGAAGATAATACAATGTCTTCAAGGTCATCTGCTATTTTATTTATGCCATCAGCTAAACTGATCTCCTTTTTATCTAAAAAAGAAGTTATCTTCCCTTGTATTTCCTTAGAGGAGAGGCCATGTTGGAACTTAATAAGGGAATTTTCATCCCATTTATAATTTATGGGAGCAGACCGAGTATATGTGTCATACTGGGGTTTATCAGCAAATTTTGCCATAATTTCCCATGGAATTTTGCAATGACAGTCTGAAAGAGTAGGAATAAATTCTGAAACACTGAAATAAAGAATTTGTTCCAAAAAAATTCTCGGATACAACTAAATAATCAACAGATCTTTGTCCCAAGGGATTAAGGCATGTATAACTACCAAACAAATCACCAATACATCTATCATTTACAATACGCATTTGGTTACTTATACAGAAATCAAGCAACTCTTTACCTCACTGATCTACTACATCATCTTTATTTTACGTGTGCATATATCATCATCTGATTTATAGTTTTGAAACATCGGAAGATATTTTGGATCATCCTGAATGATAAAGTCCTCATCTGAGGCTGTGCGTGCATTCATATCCCCACAAATTATTACATCCCCTTATTGTTCATACATTATCATGCCTTTTTCAATAAGTTCCAATATATCATAATTCAGTTTCTTGGTATAAGAAAAATCAACAGGTGGAATGTAGGCTTCACATATATAGAGATCAGCCGACAAAATTTGAATTTTTTTTCTAATTTCATCCACTGAAAATCTTTGCAGGTATTGGGTAAAATTGTTCTTTAATTGAATTTTTCCGTAAGATACCTAGACCTCCAAAATATCTACCGTTGCTTGATATATCTCTACACACTGGGAAAAATTAAAATCTTCCATTTTTGTTTTATTATTATACTCTATGTGAGTTTCTGCCAGTATTATCAAATCATTATTCTTTAATTGTTCTAGAAAGAGCTTGTCTTCAAGCTTATTTATATTATGGGTATTTAGCCACCTATATTTCAATAGCACATTTTAATACAGTGACTACAGATACTTATTGTTTCTATAATTGTAGAAATATCTTATGTTGTTTTTTTTTTCTAACGTCAAATTATGAAAAATAAAACTGTTAAACACCAGAATTTTTTTTCTTTTTACAAATTACCAGTAATTATTTACTACTGACAGCACTAAATATAATGTGAACAATATACTGTAACAATATACAATATTGTATTGTATTAATTAATTCTAACAATTATTTTCTATTTTGTAGTTTGCCCTTCCATGAAAACGCTTTTTGTGTTATTCATAATTAGATCCAGGTCTAATATTTCTATGTTTAGGTATTTCTATTCCTAACACTGAGTGCAGGCATTCTTGATGTTTGACGCCAACATGGAGGTTCCCTGGTCGGATAAATAAAACAACATCAGCTAACAAATTAGATATGAATTGTGTTCCTCGAAGCATATTTCAGTTGTCATAAATATTAACATCTGGACGCTCCATAAAATCCTCTTTTTACAAGAGCATCTAGTATTTCGGAATTAACACTATATAGTTGTTTGTCCATTTTAGGCGTTGTGAGGGAAACAGTAATTGTGGCATTCTTCCACTTGTGAGATATTAAATCTACAACTTTGTGTAATTTCCTCGCACATTCATGGACTATCATGTTTAATATCATTCGTAAGTGAATGTAGAATAACCACATCAGGTTTGGCATCATAGTTTTGAATTACTTCTGTTGTTTTATCCAATGTTAAGGCTGAAACTTTTTTCACTTCCGCTGCTTGAGTAATTTTATCCTCATTGATTTCATTAATGTTAGATGTTCCAATTAACAATGCTTAAAGGTTTAACATGTTTTGTTGGTGTACTAAATCCATCATTTGTATGACTAGAATTTTCAGGAAACATATTTGACAATTGAGATTTCAATGAATGCACTTCATCACATTGTGTATCAAATTTGGCTTTTAATTCTTCATTAGCTTCAACAACACTATCGTAATTATCATTTTTTTTCTTTCAGCTTGTCATTAAGTCGGTTGTTTTGAAAGAGATATTTCTTCTAATTTGTTAATAAGATTAGCTTTGGTACATTCAAATTTATTTCTCTCAATGTTCAGTGATGATTCTAATTCCGCAACTTTAAGTGCAGCACTGCTTTTGTCTAGTCGTAATTGGTATACTTGGTTTTCAAGGTCTGTAATGCGTGATTTTAGTTTGACAGTTTCATCATTAGTTTTCTCTTTGGTGTAACCTGTTATCCCTAAATGTAAGGCTGTTATAGGTTGATTTTTTATTTGCGTCTGAAGCTTGTTAACCGAGTCCGCAACTGGGCTTATCATCTTTTTAATAGTGGATGAATAGTTCTTTTCTATATTCAACAGAAGCGTTTGTGTCTTGGTTATTGTTAACAACTTCAACAAAACTTGATTGTAGTCTTTCCATATCTTCATATATAACTGTTTTTTTTTTCACCAGTCACCAATTCCATGCCCGTTGTTTTAAATTTCAACA